>WNYA01001460.1:0-15539 GCA_019512145.1 Engystomops pustulosus
TATCAATGGGGCTCGTTATTCGAGACGAGCACTCGAGCATCGGGAAAAGTTTGTCTCAAATAACGAGTACCCGAGCATTTTAGTGCTCGCTCATCTCTATTCTTAATAGGTGTGCTTCATCTATAGTATCTTTGGAGCTAAAAAACGTCTCCAACAAGGTATGGTACAATCTGTTCCAGAAGGTGTGTGTATTTTCCCTGTCGGGGTGTATTATGATCTGTTCCAGAAGGTGTGTGTATTTTCCCTGTCGGGGTGTATTATGATGGGGAGTAAGCCAAGAGGTATTAGCGGGCTGATATCTGAGAAGATTGGTGATGATTTAGTAAGTTGTGAGAGTACATGGTTTAGTCCTCTATGCAGTACACTACATTTCTTGGGGTCTCTAGGTGGGGTTCTGAGTCCCCAGATAATAGCCCTACTTTCTGAGGTCAATAAGGAGTTTTCCAGTTTGCTATAGAGACTGTGTTCCGGAGTTTGGGTGATTGATAGCCACCTGGAAATTTGGCACGCTTGATAGTAGATTTTGGGATCAGGAAGGCCAGGAGTTAGGTAACCAAATTGGGACCGTTTGATATAAATATATAAGTTGGGGGATGATGTAAGCCTGCAAAAGATTTTTCCTACCCCACCAGGACATATACGGGAGTTGTAAATCTTTTAATTGTTTTTGGATATTTTGCAGTAGGGGAAGATAATTGAGCTTGTATAATTGATTAGGAGCAGCAGATAGCTGCATACCCAGGTATGTGACTTTCTCTCTAGGCCACCGAAAGGGTAAGTGGGTTTGAAGTTCCCTTGATTTTGCGGAATGGAGACTAATGTTTAATATCTCTGACTTTGCGAAATTGACTTTAAAGTTAGAGAGTTCTCCAAAATCTTCAAAAAGTTGGGTGATAATGGGTAGAGAGACGGTTGGATTTGAGGTGAGTATGAGCAAGTCATCCGCAAAGGATGCTGTTTTATGTTCATATCCGTCTATTCGAATGCCTTGTATGTCTGATGTTAGTCTAATTTTCCTGATCAGAGTCTCCATGACTAAAATTAATAGGGAGGGGGACAATGGACAACCCTGTCTTGTTCCGTTTTGTATTGAGAACGGAGCCGACAGGACTCCATCCTTATGAGCCGGGTCTGCTACTATTGTATCGTTAAATCTCCAACACTACTGACCTTTGTGAATATTGTGGAAATTCAGAGAAGTGGTCACCAATGCGTGGTCAGATATGTGAATGTTGCCTATTTCTACCGATTTTACCATGCGTGGTCAGATATGTGAATGTTGCCTATTTCTACCGATTTTACCATAGTAAGAAATTTTCTAGAGATAAATAAGTAATCCAGTCTATGATATGTTCCATGTGGGGTGGAGAAATAAGTGTATTCTTTAGTTTGAGGGAAGTGAGTTCGCCATATGTCTATAAGTTCCAGGTCTGATAAGGCTCTGGCTATCCGGGCAAGTTTTCTGCTGGAGGTGCAATTTGGATTTGTTGAATCTAGTGAAGGGTCTAGTGCTATATTCAGGTCACCACCTAGTAATACAATACCACCCTTAAACAATTTCAACTTATTTAGGGTCTGGGCAACCCACAATGCTTGTCCTGAATAAGGTGCATATGCGTTAGCAATAGTTACAGTTTTGTTTCCTATTTGCCCTTTGATGAAGAGGTAACCCCCTTCTGGGTCTGCTAACTCTGATGAAGCAATTAAAGGGATATTTTTGTGGATAGCTATTGAAACCCCTTGAGATGCTTTGTAGTATGTGCTGTGGAACCATTGGTTGTAGTCTCTAAAGGGTTAAGTGGGAATTTTGTTTGTTTTGAAGTGGGTTTCTTGGATCAGAGCTATTCCCGCTTTGTGTTTTTTGAGGATTCACATTACTTGGCTCCTCTTCTGTGGGGTGCCCAGACCTCTAACATTATATGTCATACATTTAATTTCAGTCATACTTATATATTACATATTTGAAAATATAGCCCATTTACACATAAGTATATCTGGTCACAATGGGCATATGTATTGTCTACTAGCTGAGGAGGAGGATGTGGAGGGGAAGAACATTGTATCCTAGTGGAAAGGGTAGAAGTCTCCCCTGCATGAGGGGTGGAATATTGCCTTAACAAAATAACAGTAATAAATCTAATAAAATAGAAATAGAAAATTGGACTACTCTGTGTCATGGTGGGATGTCACAGTAAGGTCCAACGTGGCTGGTGTCTTGTGCTTCCCCTCTGGATGTGAAAGTATGGGGGGAAGTGGGGGGAGAGACCTACCTAACTAGAATGGCCAACTCATTCGGCCTCGCTTCGGGAACCTAAGTTATTAGGCAGAACACTAATTTGTAAGCGATTACACCCCTGTGATGGGGAGATTTGTTATAGCTTAAATTATTAGCATTAATAACAGGGAAAAATAAGCAAACATATATAAAGCGTTTAGTCAATACAATACCCTCTTCGGGTCACCAACAGAAACAAAGTCCCTTCTTGTGGACAGGCAGATGTCTTGGTGTAGAGGACCTCAAGGTGTCATAAGTCTGTCTCTATGGACTTTCTTCGCCTTTGGGGATTTATGCTTCAGCACTGGATTCCATGGTGTTGGGATGGTGAGTACTGGTATCTGTAGCTCTTGTTCGAAGGGAAGCCAGGATGGTATTTCTACTGGAGTCATCTCGAGTAAGGGCCAGGCTGTATTCAGGTCAGCAGGTTTTCGGATCACGATATGCCTACCATTTTTCATTATTGCCAGACCAAAGGGGTATAGCCAGCGGAAAGGAATGTTGGATGACCTTAGTGCATCAAGTAGTGGTTTCAAGATGCGTCTCTTTGCTAGAGTTGCGGGGGCAATATCTTGATATAAAGTAATAGTGGATTCCTCATGTTTGATATCGCCATGCTCCCTGCTGGCTTTTAGAATGGCTGCCGCATCCGTGTATCTATGCAGTCCGCAGACTATGGGGCAGATTTACTTACCCGGTTCGTTCGCGATCCAGCGGCGCGTTCTCTGCGCTGGATTCGGGTCCGGCCGGGATTCATCAAAGCAGCGCCACCTGGTGGACGCCTTCGTAATTTAATAAATCCATTTTAGTTAACTCACTTCCTGTATCATGGCATATTCAGGGACCCGTGCTCACTAAATATCAATTTACAACGGGTTTAGTACAATTCCTTCAGTAGTGTTGCCCTATTTCTGTTGTCATTTAATATTAGTGTACATAATGAAACAGAACTGTGATCAGTCAAAATTTTTGGGGGGACTGTTCACCATCGAATCATGGAACTCAGCCCAGCTGGTCGCCGCTATGGCTGTACAACTGAAGTCTCAATCGACGCGGCGCAATATGGTGCCCATACGTCGCTCTATATCAATGAACCATTCCCGAAAAAAAGAAAATATAACCGCTAGCATATCCATATCCTTAAATATTCAAACGACCTGTCTGATTTGAAAATGATAATTTCTTCAAAAGTAAACGCTTCTGGCCCCCAGGTCCATTTGGGGTAGGGGAGAGCCAGAGGCAGGGGCTTTGGACAGGTGAAAGCTCACCTGGCCGAATCGGACCGCCAGCTCTCCATCCCAGACCAACTAAACGTTTGACTGGGCAGCAAACCTTCAACATCTAAAACCTTTTACCTTCTAACAGCTATTCTTTTCACTCCTCTTTCGCACTTCCTTACTTCGCTACAGTCACCTCGGGTCCATAACCTCTCCCCTTTTGCCCCACAGTCGCAGCAGCTTTTCCCATACAGTCTCACGTCTTCTCATACACCTCCACAAAGCGTCCCAGAGCGCCACCACATGTTTGTCCTCCAGTGCTGCCCCAACCGGGGTGTCTCCATAGCTGCCCCACAACCATTCCCCATTACGCCGCCTGAAATGGCGTCTCCATAGCTGCGCCGCTCGCAAAAGATCGGTCTCCATAGCGCCTCCACAGGGTCGTCCTCTTAGCAAACGGAGCTGTGGCAGGCAATTGTCGGGTGTTTCTTTAGAAGTGGTCACTTCTGTGACTCTGTCGCCCCACATCTGTGTTATTCGACTAAATATACCGTCAAACCTTTTGTTTTCACAGGGAAATCATTTCAATGGCTTTTTGCCTCACCTCCTTGGTTCCGTCATCTGCCGCCAGACCGGCCAATACTGATACGTACAGTGCTACACGTATCCGTGCCGAAAGGGAAACTGTCTAAAAAAAAAAAACATCCAGGAGCCGGGCATTCGTGGGCGGCAATGCCTTGTTATGAATAGTCCAGAGTTCAAGGAGAATGTGCAACGGTGTGGTTAAAACTGTTTTGCTATTGTGTCAATATAAGCCAACAGATATTTTCAGAATAACAAGTATTTTGTACTATTTTATATTTTACATATGAAACAAAAGATAAAACCATGACATGAAAACCAGAACTAGCAATCATTCTAGAAGAAGCTTTTCCAGTAGGTATAGCACCACTTCATTCCTAACTCCGAGAGAGACAAATTTTGTTTAGGGGGGGATAGAAGGAGGGAAGGTAGGGTGGTGTTCAGGGTTATTGGGGAGATGATGGGAGGGATAGTGAGACAATAGTAGATTTTTTGGATATTGGATCCACGGGGACCAGATTTTAAAATTTGTTTCTTGTCCCCCCCTCCCCGTGGCCTACTTCTCGCATCTACATATTTCTGAGACCTGTCACAACCACTGAGAGAGGGTAGGGACCAGTTGTCTTCCAGTTGCGTGGAATAGTACGTTTGCAGCTGAGATAGGAGGGTAGCTAAGTCTTTTTTCTTAGGGACAAAGGTGGGCTAGGTTTGCCAAGTTATGACACTCGTGAGCGAGGGAATTTGATGGTTTACATATTTGCCACACATTTAAGGATTCTTCCCAAAGGGGTATTGGGGGCACGACCAACTAGGAGCCATGTGCCTACTGAGGACTTACATCCCAGCATTTATTTCTATTGTGGAAGCATGTTGTGGTGTCGGGGGGTGTCGCGTACCATCTGATATTTTTGTAGGCATTTTCCCTATCTAATGCCCCTTGAAAACCCATTGAAGGCCTGTATGGCTTTTTGTCTCTAATGAAAACCTCTTGCAAAGCCTCTTCCCACTGTGCTAGGACGTAGGGGCGAGTGGAATTTTGTAGTTTAACAATCTCCGGTATGTCTTAAATAAACTTTTTATGGAGGGGAGTTGATGAAGCTGCTTTTCCAGCCGTGGGGTCAGGACCGCAATTTGGTCTGGCTGTAATTTAGAGCAAGTATCCCAAAGTCTTTTCTGTGGGAAAAATTTAATCTCAAACCTGTGGGTCTTATTAGAGATGAGCGAACATACTCGTCCAGCTTGATGCTCGTTTGAGCAGTAGCGTACTCGAAACTGCTCATTGCGCGTACGAATACTTCGCCCGCTCGAGAAAGGGCATCTCCCCCGTTTTGCTTTTTGCGGCCAGAACAGAGCCAATCAAAACCAGGAGACTCTGCACTCCACCCAGCATGACGGTACCCTTACACGCGATAGCATGTTGGTGCTGGCCAGATCAGTGACCTGGATAGACTAGCCGCTGCCCGCGTGCTCGGATCATTCTGTTCTGTTGCTGCTAGGAGAGAGCTGCCGCTGGTCAGGAAAGCTTAGGGTTTCTCTTAGATATGTTAGGCAGAGTGATTCAACAAGAACCCAACAGCCCTTCTTTGGGCTACAATACGTTATACTTTTTTTTTTTGTTGTTGCTGGGGCTGCTTGCGGGCATAGTAGTGGCAGCTAGTACCAGATTGTGGAGGAATTTGCAGGGGGACTGCTACCGTTGTGTTTAGCTCTAGTGACACACAACCCTCAACACCAAAGTGGGAAATTTATTAGGGGTTTGATTTCAATTAGGCACAGTCTGGCAGTTTCTATTGTTATTTTACGTTATTTTTTCATAACTCCAGCATCATCTCATCAGTGTGCTTTCATACTTGGCTAGAAAATAGCCAAGAGAAATCCAACGGCTTACTTACGCCTAAAATAGCGTTATATATATTATTTATTTCTGGTTGATCGCTGGTGGCTGTCCTTGCTGCAGTGCATGTACTACCATTGTGAGGATTTGGAGTGAGACTTGTGACCCGCTGTGTTAGCGCTATTGACGCACTATCCATCGCAAGAACCGAAGTGGGAATTTATCTAGGTTTGATTTCAATTAGCACAGTCTGGCAGTTTCTTTTATTTTCACGACGTTTATTTTTTCATAACCAGCGTCATCTCTCAGTGTGCTTTCATACTTGGCTAGAAAATACCAAAGGAGAATCCAAACGGCTTACTTCGCCTACAATGCGTTATAGATATTTTTATTCGGGTTGATCTGCTGGTGGGCTGTCCTTGCTGCATGCAATAACTAGCCAATTGTGAGGAATTTGGAGAACTTCGACCGCTGTGTTTAGTGCTTGTGACGCACATATCCATCGCAAAGACCGAATGGGAAAATGTATTAGGGGTGGATTTCAATTAGGCACAGTCTGCCTTTCCTTTTATTTTACGTTTATTTTTTCATAACTCAACGGCGTCATCTCATCTGGCATAGCGGTGGGCTTTCATATCTTGGCTAGAAAATAGCCATAGCATAGGATAGCATTGTTTGCTTTTAAAAACTAAAAAACACAAAAAAACTAAAAAACAACAAAAAAACCACAAAAAAGTTAAAAAAAAAAATTAAAGTTATAACTTCATTTTCAAATGTTTAACCCGAGGGCTAGGGTAAGGACGAGGACGAGGCGGGGACGGGGTGACGTGGGCGTCCACCTACTGCAGGTCAGAGGCCGTGGGTCCTGGGTGGGGTGAGACACCAACCGGCTGATGAGGGAGCAGGACAGCCGCAGAGCACACCCCTAGTTTCATGTCTGAAGTTACTGGGACTCGTGGTAGAGCACTGTTGAGGCCAGAACAGTACGAACAGTGATGCGTGGATTGCCGACAATTGCTTCGAGCAATTTTGTCCACCGTCGTCTTCCACCGTCCACCCATGTCGCCGAAATCGGCACTCCTCCGCTCCTGCACCTCAGCCTCCCCCCCCCAGTCTGCCCCCTCCCATGAAAATTTGGCATTTGAACCGGCCATACTCTGAGGAACTTTTTCTGGACCCTTCCCACAGTCACAAACCACTTGTCCGTGGCTGCTGAGCAATTTCCAGCCCAGGTTTCCACCAGTCCAGTCTGTGGTGATATGACCTTCTTGACGTAGTGGAAGAAATGTGTAAAGAGGTGTCCGACATGAGGAGCACGGTTGTCAGACAGTGATAGTGTTTGTCGGGGCAGGAAGTCCGAGGGGGGACGACTGAGGATCGGAGGATTAGAAGACGACCCAAGCTGGGTTGAGAGGACCGGGTGAACACAGTGCTTCTGAGACGGAGAGAGTCCTCGACAGAACAGGTTGGAAGAGGCATCGGTGGGGCCGACGGAGAGGCGGGCCAGAGCAGGTGCATCAGCGCCAAGTGTCACGGTATTGAAGCTCCCGTGGCGAGGTCTAGATTTTCAGAATATCTGGAGGTTCTTTAAGGAAACACCGGATTGACCAACGGATGTGGTTGCAACCTTTGCCAACCAGATCAGCACGGGGTTCCACCACTACTAGCTTAAGTACCACCAGTATGCACAGGCATATGATGCTAAACAACCCCACTCAGTGGCACAACCCCTTTCACCTCCGCCGGTGCACACCACTGCTGCTCCTTCCCCTGTGTCAGCTGATAGTCAGCCCCCTGCCCAGGACCCTGCGCAAAAACCCCATCGTCGCCTCCACGATCCTCCACAGCATCCCCAGCGTCAGCTCTCCATACCCCAGACGCTGGAGCGAAACGCAAAGATAGTGCAACCCACCCGCACGCCCAAGCCCTAATGTCCACATCTCCAGATTGCTTAGCCTGGAGATGCTGCCCTATAGGCTAGTAGAGACCGAGGCCTTTCGCAACCTCATGCGGCGCCCGCCCCTCGGTATTCGTGTCCCATTCTCCACATACTTTCCCGATGTGCCGTCCCGCCCTGCAGACCCACGTGTCGACAACTCAGCCTGCCCTGACCAACGCCGTTTCTGACAAGGTCCACCTGACCACGGACACGTGGACGAGTGCTGCCGGGCAGGCCACTATATATCGCTGACGGCACATGGTTAACTGGTGGAGGCTGGACCGAGTCTGACCTGCGGCTGTTCAATTATACTGCCGCGCCGAGATTGCGGGCCTACCTCGGTCCAGGTCTCAAAGGCCTACATGCCTCCTCCTCCTCCCACCCCTCCTCCACCTCCTCCTCCGAACTACCATCCGTGGCAGGCGCTCAGTCGGTAGCTTCTAGGCACAGGCATCAGGCCGTCGCTAAGCGACAGCAGCGTGCTCAAACTGCTGAGCCTAGACGATAAAAGGCACACCGCCCAGAGCTATTACAGGGCATCACGGCGCACCTGATCTGTGGCTGGCACCGCTGAACCTGAGCCAGGCATGGGTTGTGTGACAACGGCCGTAACCTGTGGCGGCTCTGCAACTCGGCACAACTGACACATGTGCCGCCTGGCCCATGTGTTAAATCTGATAGTTCACGTTCCTCAAGACATACCCCAACTGTCTGATTTGCCACAGAGGTGCGCCGCATCGTGCGCATTTCAGGAAGTCCCAGCACAGATGCTGCCACTCTCAGGGCAGGCGCCGCACGCCCGCCCCAACTGCCCTCTCACCCTCTGTTGTGCGACGTGCCCACGAGTGGAATTCAAGACTTAACCATGTTATCCAGTATTACCAGCAGCGCAGAGCGATTGTATACTGCCAGATGTCAACTCCACCAGACTGGTAGTCAGGTCGTCAGCTTCCTCAAGTCTACAATGATGTGGACGTGTCTGATATCTGTCAGGTGCTGAGTACTTTGAGGAGTCAACACAGATGGTCCTGCGATGCCGCCATCATCAGCCCACCATCCGCCTGCTTGGCCTGTGAAAACTCTCTGATCAGCATGAGGTCGGAAGCTTTGCGCTCGTCCAAGAGATGGGGGAAGAAGATTCCCTTGGTTATAGCCAAGCACCCTTAGGTCTGTTTTCTCAACGTCATATCGGAGAGGTGAGGAAGAGAGCAAAGTGGCGAAACACAAGAGGGGACCATTGTTGAGTCCTTCACTGTTCAGCGTGTATGGGCAGAAAAAAAGGAGTTGGAGGATTGGAGGAGGAGGAAGGACAGTCAGGCCAGTGAGGGAGTGAATTCTACGCGTTGGTACTCTGGCGCATATGGCCAGATTCATGCTAGGCGCCATCCCGTGACCCGCGTTCAAGAATTTTCCGCACCGATTAGGGTATTCACTCTCCTGGACCCACGGTACAAACAAAATCTTTCCACCTCATCCCTGGGAAGAAAGGAGTGTGAGAATGCATGAATACCAACAGGCCCTGGTGCACAACGTGAAACACTATTTCCCTTTTGACAGCGCTAGCGCAGAGTGCGTAGTTCTCGGAACAAGTAGAGCAGGAGAGTAGGGGGCAGCAGGCAGCTTGTCCAGCACTGCAGGGTACTCTTAAAGGCTTTTGCCAACTTTAGTCACCCCACACAATCCACTGTCACCTGGTCCCACATCTCGCAAAGTAGGGCTGATCTTTACAGAAGATGGTGAGGTAGAGCTACTGACCATACCATCGTCCTAAATGACCCACAGCTCCCTACCCTACTGGGTTTTTCAAAGCGGCGAATGTGGCACGAACTGGCGATTTACGCCTTGGAGGTTCTTGCCTGCCCGTGCCGCTAGTTCTTGTCCGAGCGGGTTTCAGTGCAGCTGGTGCATCCATCAACCGATAAGCGTACACCCTGTCGATCGACACGCTGACGGCTGACGCTTAGTAAGATGAATAAAGCCTGGATTTCTCTATAATTTCCAATCTCACCAGGTAAAGGAAGCTCAACCTGAATAATTTATCCCACCCTCCTCTCCTCATTTTTCCCTCCTTCTCTCTCCTCTTTGTACACTAAGCAGAGGAAAGCTGGTATTGTTTGACAGGGCCCACTGGCTCTAGCTATAGTACTTTATGCATTTAATTTTTCTGGAGGGACCACCTACCCGGTCCTCTGTTTAAACAATTTTTGGGAGTGCCACATACAGGCACTCAATCTATTCAATTTTTCTGGAGGGCCACCTACCTGCTCCTCTGGTTTGAAAACTTTTTGGACTGCCACATACAGGCACTCAATCTATTTCATTTTTCTGGAGGGCCACCTACCTGCTCCTCTGTTTGAAAACTTTTTGGACTGCCACATACAGGCACTCAATCTATTTCATTTTTCTGAGGGCCACCTACCGCTCCTCTGGTTTGAAAACTTTTTTGGACTGCCACATACAGGCACTCAATCTATTCCATTTTCTGGAGGGCCACCTACTGCTCCTCTTTTAAAACTTTTGGACTGCCACATACAGGCACTCAATCTATTTCATTTTTCTGGAGGGCCACCTACCTGCTCCTCTGGTTTGAAAACTTTTTTGGACTGCCACATACAGGCACTATCCAATTAAATTGTCCAATCCTCCTCCTCCGAATTACCATCCTGGGCATTGCGCCATCAGTCGGTAGCTCTAGGCACTGCAGCAGTTCCGTCGCTAAGCGACAGCAAGGTGCTCAAACTGCTGAGCCTAGGCAATAAAAGGCACACCGCCCAAGCTATTACGCCATTCCACATCAAACTTGTTAACTTGTCGCCACCCTGCTGTGTAATCCACAAATATACTGGCAAACTTTTATCATGTTACCGATATTATTTCAGCGCTTCTTGCGCATCTGTTTACATTCCCCTCACCCGCCATATCCCAAACTTATAAGAAAGCTACTACACTTGATCTATAACAAAAGGTTCTAGAAGTGCTTGTTTGGGAGTAGCCTAGAGACAGGGGCTTGGATTGGCGAAAGCTCGCCTGGCAGCGGAGCGCCAGCTCCATGCCAAGATCCAACTAACATAGTTTAAACTGCAGCACCTTTAATCTACTACTAGTTCACTGCCTCCATACATGGTCCCCTTTCAAACAGCTGTGTCAGGCAGAATTTTGGGTTTGTTTCATGGCTTCCATGTTAACTTTGTCGCCACCCTGCGTGTAATCCACAAATATACTGGCAACTTTTATCATGTACGATATTATTGAGCGCTTCTTGCTCACCTCCTTTGGTTCCTCTCTCCACTCATTGGTTGAAGCCTGAGTCCATTTAGGGTATTGTCGCCATGCCACTCTCTAGCCTGCCGCTGCTGCGCCTGCTCCTCGTGCAGCCGTCCCCTATAGTGTCAGGGTCAATTATGGATGTTTTAGATGCATCTAGCTCCTGTCACGTCATGGCCATGCTGTTGCCCATAATTTTGGCATAATGGTGCGATTAAACAGCCTCAGAAGGCATCCATGCATGCTGCCCCTGCTGTTTCCTGTCCATTTCCGTGTGTTCCATCCTTTTCTGAGGTTCCCAGGTGTTTGGCCAAGCTTCCCTGTGCAGAGCCTTGGTCCCCTTGAAAAATGCTCGAGTCTCCCATTGACTTCAATGGGGCTCGTTATTCAGACGAGCACTCGAGCATCGGGAAAATTTTTGTCTCAAATAACGAGTACCCGAGCATTTTAGTGCTCGCTCATCTCTATTCTAATAGGTGTGCTTCATCTATAGTACTTTGGAGCTAAAAAACGTCTCCAACGTATGGTACAATCTGTTCCAGAAGGTGTGTGTATTTTCCCTGTCGGGGTGTATTATGATGGGGATAAGCCAAGAGGTATTAGCGCTGATATCTGAGAAGATTGGTGATGATTTAGTAAGTTGTGAGAGTACATGGTTTAGTCCTCTATGCAGTACACCACTTTCTGGGGTCTCAAGGTGGGGTTCTGAGTCCCCAGATAATAGCCCTACTTTCTGAGGTCATAAGGGTTTTCCAGTTTGCTATAGAGACTGTGTTCCGGAGTTTGGGTGATTGATAGCCACCTGGAAATTTGGCACGCTGATAGATAATTTTGGGATCAGGAAGGCCAGAGTTAGGTAACCAAATTGGGACCGTTTGTAAATAATAAGTGGGGGGATTGTTAGCCGAAAAGATTTTTCCTACCCCACCAGGACATATACGGGAGTTGTAAATCTTTTAATTGTTTTGGATATTTTGCAGTAGGGGAAGATAATTGAGCTTGTATATTGATTAGGATCAGCAGATAGCTGCATACCAGGTATGTGACTTCCTCTCTAGGCCACCGAAGGGTGAGTGGGTTTGAAGTTCCCTTGATTTTGCGGAATGGAGACTAATGTTTAATATCTCGACTTTGCGAAATTGACTTTAAAGTTAGAGAGTTCTCCAAAATCTTCAAAAGTTGGTGATAATGGGCAGAGAGACGGTTGGATTTGAGGTGAGTATGACAAGTCATCCGCAAAGGATGCTGTTTTATGTTCATATCCGTCTATCGAAGCCTTGTATGTTGATGTTAGTCTAATTTTCCTGATCAGAGTCCCATGACTAAAAGGAATAGGGAGGGGGACATGGACAACCGTCTTGTTCCGTTTGTATGAGAATGGGGCCGACAGGACTCCATTTATTCTGACTCTAGCATTAGGAGAAGTATAAAGTGTGGAGAATGGCGTGTAAGAAAGGAGGTGGGATTCCAAATTGCACAGGGGTAGAGGAAATCCCACTAACCCTATCAAAGCCTTCTAGGCGTCTGTGCCGAGAAGGACTAGGGGTATATGATTATTTTTGGCATGTTCGATGAGGCGGATAAGCCTACAAGTGTTGTCTTTGCCTTGTCTATTTTGTATGAACCCAGTTTGTTCTTCACCCACCAAACCCGGGAGGAGTGGATTTAGTCTGGAGGCCATTGCTTTTGCCCACCATTTAAGGTCACAGTTTAAAGGGATATGGAGACGATAGTTACTAAACATTTTCAGGATCCTTACTTCTTTCGGTATTATAGTAATAGGCGCCTCTGGGCTTCTTATCTGAGCCCCTTGGAGAAGAAATACATAGAGAGGTGAAATGTGGTAGCAAGGTGTTTTTTAAACAGTTTGTAATAGGAGATGGTAACCCATCTGGCCCTGGGCTTTTGCCTGATTAATTGATGAGAGCACTTTTGAGAGTTCGTCTTCTGTAAAGGGAGCTATTAAGCTTTCTACCATTGGTCAGATAACTTGGTAATTGACATGAGATAAAAAACTTTTAGCTTTTCCATTCTCCTGGGAGAGGGGTTTTGGGATATTATACAATGATTCGTAGAAGTTTTTAAAAGCATTTCCAATTATTCAGTAGATGTTACTCTACCTTTAGAATCGGCTTATAGATCGGATGTGTGCTTTATCCTCTGTTTACTTATTAGGGCTGTCATGATTTTATTACCTTGTCCCCGTGTGCATAGTGTTTTATACTTAGCTTTATGAGTGTTTTATAGATTGACGTTGAGTAAGTCCTTAATTTGGTTCCTAAGGTTCTGAAGTTTCCCATAATACATGTGGTTCTGATCTCTTTTTTGAGATGCCTCTAATGATGAATCGTTATAAAAGTGAGTCTAACTTTTCAGAATGTTTGCGTTTTAAGTATGTGCCTATGGAGATCATTCTCCAGCCACGATAGCTTATGAGATTCCCGAGACATGAAGGTGATACATCTCCTGGTAGGTACTACTAAAATCTCCTTAAGTTTTGTTTTTCAATCTCCCTTATGAGCCGGGTCTGCTACTATTGTATCGTTAAATCTCTCAACACTACGACCTTGTGAATATTGTGGAAATTCAGAGAAGTGGTCACCAATGCGTGTCAGATATGTGAATGTTGCCTATTTTTACCTATTTCTACCGATTTTACCATAGTAAGAATTTTCTAGAGATAAATAAGTAATCCAGTCTATGATATGTTCCATGTGGGGAGAAATAAGGTATCTCTTAGTTTGAGGGAAGTGAGTTCGCCATATGTCTATAATTCCAGGTCTGATAGCTCTGGCTATCCGCACAGTTTTCTGCTGGAGGTGCAATTTGGATTTGTTGAATCTAGTGAAGGGTCTAGTGCTATATTCAGGTCACCACCTAGTAATACAATACCACCCTTAAACAATTTCAACTTATTTAGGGTCTGGGCAACCCACAATGCTTGTCCGAAAAGTGCATATGCGTTAGCAATAGTACAGTTTTGTTTCCTATGCCCTTTGATGAAGAGGTAACTCCCTTCTGGGTCTGCTAACTCTGATGAAGCAATTAAAGGGATTTTTGTGGATAGCTATTGAAACCCCTGGAGAATGCTTGTAGTATGTGCTGGGAAACATTGGTTGTAGTCTCTAAGGGTTATGGGAATTTGTTTGTTTTGAAGTGGGTTCTTGGATCAGAGCTATTCCCGCTTTGTGTTTTTTGAGGATTCGCATTACTTGGCTCCTCTTCGTGGGTGCCCAACCTCTAACATTATATGTCATACATTTAATTTCAGTCATACTTATATTACATATTGAAAATATAGCCCATTTACACATAAGTATATCTGGTCACAATGGGCATATGTATTGTCTACTAGCTGAGGAGGAGGATGTGGAGGGGAAGAACATTGTATCCAGCGGAGGTAAAGTTCCCCCTGCTATAGGGTGGAATATTGCCTTAACAAAAATAACAGTAATAAATCTAATAAATAGAAATAGAAAATTGGACCTCTGTGTCATGGTGGGATGTCACAGTAAGGTCCAACGTGGCTGGTGTCTTGTGCTCCCTCTGTGTGAAAGTATGGGGGGAAGTGGGGGGAGAGACCTACTAACTAAATGGCCACTCCATTCGGCCCGCTTCGGGAACCTAAGTTATAAGGCAGAACACTAATTTGTAAGCGATTACACCCTGTGATGGGAGATTTGTTATAGCTTAATTATAGCATTATAACAGGGAAAATAAGCAAACATATATAAGCGTTTAGTCAATACATACCCTCTTCGGGTCACCAACGAAACAAAGTCCTCTTGTGGACAGGCAGATGTCTGGTGTAGAGGACCTCAGGGTGTCATAAGTCTGTCCTATGGATCTTCTTCGCCTTGGGATTTATGCTTCCACTGGATCCATGGTGTTGAGGTGAGTACGGTACTGTAGCTCTGTTCGAAGGAAGCCAGGATGGTATTTCTACTGGAGTCATCTCGAGTAAGGGCCAGGCTGTATTCAGGTCAGCAGGTTTTCGGATCACGATATGCCTACCATTTTCATTATGCCAGACCAAAGGGGTATAGCCAGCGGAAAGGAATGTTGGATACCTTAGTCACAAGTAGTGTTTCAGATGCGTCTCTTGTCTAGAGTTGGCGGGGGCAATATCTTGATATAAAGTATAGTGGATTCCCATTTTGATATCGCCATGCTCCCTGCTGGCTTTTAGAATGGCTGCCGCATCCGTGTATCTATGCAGTCCGCAGACTATGGGGCAGATTTACTTACCGGTTCGTTCGCGATCCGCGGCGCGTCTCCTGCGCTGGATTCGGGTCCGCCGGGATTCATCAAAGCAGTTCCTCCGCGTCCCACCAGGTGGCGCTGCTTCGCTGAAGTCCCTTGGAATGCCTCGAAATACACCGGCCTATCCAGATGAAAGGTGAGTGAAATTTTCGCACACACTTTTTT
>WNYA01001460.1:17734-67274 GCA_019512145.1 Engystomops pustulosus
ACAATAAATAAAAAATGTGGATAGACAGAGGAATCTCCACAATAGCATAGCAGACATAACAATGGAAGGAAGGGTTAAAGCAGCAAATGTTACTCGTCTTGAGTGGGGCCCCCGCCATGTGATTGGCTGAATAGAAATTAAGTGCTAACGAGCAGTTGGACAGGTGTACCTAATAAAGTGGCCGGTAAGTGTAATCCCAGTCCTATTCCCCAATCTCCCATCTTCTTCCATCCAACCCCTCCCACATGCTCATTCTAGAAAATTAAATTTGTTCTGTAAACAAAATAAAACAAGATATCCTGATGGCCCCTCCTCCTACCTGACCTCCCCTTGCCACACCCTGATAAAGACTAAAAGTGTATGACCACTCTGAAACTGTAAAACGCCTCATTTTACAATGCTGTCCTATGCTAACGTTGTAACTATGCAAGTAACGCTACTTCCCTATGTATAACCGTTTGAAAACAATAAATAAAAAATGTGGATAGACAGAGGAATCTCCACAATAGCAGACATAACAACTGAAGGAAGGGTTAAAGCAGCAAATGTTACTATGCAGGAATTTAATATCCCAAGTCTTCTACACAGCACCAATGAGAGAATATGCACAAGCATAACCTCCACGTATCCACACTGCCAACTTGATGAAAAATACCAGGGTTTTGATTTCACTAGGCAAATGTATGGAGACCTGGCTGGAGGGAGACTTCTAAGTTAGCACATATCCTCAAATGGGAAAAAGATCTTGGCAAGGAATTCTCTGACACCCAGTGGGACAAGGCCTTCAAATAGGCTAACAAAGTCTCACAGTCCACAAATCTGACCAAGGTCCAACAACAAATTCTAACCAGATGGTACTATACCAACTATTAAGGATATTTCCAGGGATGTCAGATAGGTGTTGGAGAATCTGTGGTCATAGTGGGTCGATCTTTCACATCTTCTGGTTGCCATCAACCAAAAAACAAAAAAGCTCTGTAGCGTGTGACTCACCTCCGAAACGTCACACTAGACCATACGGGCGTCGGTTGCTCAGTGAAAAGCCATGATCTCCTAGCGTGCTACAATTTTATGGACAATTGACACTGTTTGCCGAAGATATGGTGATGTACTGGTGTTTTATGTCTTTTCACATTTGGATATAAAGAAAAATTGATTTATATTGCTGACTCCGGTCATATGTCTCTAAACATCTTCTGGTTGCCCCATACTGGAACCCTTGTGTGGCACAACTTTTGAAATGCTATCATTCTGCTACTAGGAATCACTGAATTTTCCCTACAAAAACAGAATTTTTTTTGGCCATACCCTTCAGGCAGCCAAACTATTGATTGCTAGATAATGGAAGTCCCCTTCCCCTCACTACCAGCACTGAGAGAAATTCTAGAACTACACTGTGTTTATTAGAAAACATTGGCCCTCAGAAGGAAAATTCTTCCAGCCTACTACTTAACCTGGGGTCCCTGGCTTCTGGTAGCAGACATTGTCAGAACAGAGATTCCCACACTCACGTGCTAAGGCCCAACATGAAGTGAACAAAATGACCTACGAATAGATAAGTAGGCAGTCCCTTTTTTGGTATCCCCCAACATTAAACCTGTAGACTAAGATAACCACACAAAAGATGTGTGAGAGTTTGTTGATTCCAATGAGATATCAAGTACTGAAACTGACTAGCTAAAAACTAAACCTGCTATATGTTCCTCTCTATTCTTCGTCACTTTTCTAATTGAAAAAAACGATTATTAGACAAATATATTCAAAACTGACCCAATAAAAATGTGTAAAAAAATTACAAGACTTAAAGACTTTAATATGTAAAAAATTACAATGTGTAAGAATAACAATTTTAAGTGTCATTAAACTTGATAATTTTCTTTACTAATGATAAGCAAAAAAATAAAGATGTCAAAGCATCTCTGAAACAGAAACTGGTCTTACCAAATTGGAGACTCCAAACCCCCCTGACTTGTACATGTTTTGGCAGTCAAAGATATACTTTATTTAAAAGCATCCTTTCTAAGGCTGAGAAAATTTAAAATATTTCCAATTATCCCTCCCAATAGGTGTTAAATTCGTAGAAACCTACAGCTCAGTTTGAAGAAACACACTTGAAAGAGCCCTACAAATTTTACCCCTTCACCTTTCCTCTGCAGTTATATTTTTCTCCACTTTACTCAGAAATTACAGGTGGACCATCCTCTCCACCATAGTAGTCACAGCATGTATAATGTCCCGCGGGAAAGGTCATCACTAAATTTAGCTCCAGTTGGTTCTCTGTTCCGCTGGAGAGAGTCAGGATTGGTCTCCCATGCTACCTTTAAACTTCCTTTCCCTTTAAAACTGGAATTCCCCTGGTTTGACATATATCCAATAGTTATCCTTTGCTGTCACCTATCCAATTGGGTATTGACACCTGCAGTACAATATGCCTATTGCTAAAGGGTTAAAAAGAAGATGTTTTTGTTATGTTGCAACATTTGTAATCTTTCTTGCAGAATCTCAGGCTTGTGATTGGTTAGTGATCTTGTGTTTTTTGTCGCCTCCCTCAGAGTGATAACGCTTTGCTTAGTCTGCATCTTTGTGTGCTCATACCAAGAAGACTGCCACCTTGCTGTCCAAGCAGCAGAGCGAGTCAGGTTCCTACTAGCCAACCCTTAACTGGACTCTAGAGCTGAGGCACTTTAACATTTCTGATCCACAGCCAACTTATTCACTGCATTGTGTGTGGCTGCAGGATGGACCATTTTAAAACCTGTTACCTGCTGCTGCCTTGTGCTGTGTGCCATTAACCTCTTAACGCTCAGCGTCCGATATATCCGATATATCGGCACGCTGAGCTTATGCCGGTTCGGCTCAAATATAGTCGAACAGCATCATGAAAGACGGGGTGCGGGCTGTGAACTGTAGCCGGCACCAGTGGTAACACCGCGATCGGAGTTGCCTCCACATCGCGGTGCTTAACCCTTAAATGCCGCAGTCAGCACGACCGCGGCATTAACATGCATCTGGGGGGTCTTTCCCCCACGATCGCCCCCCCCCACCCCCGAACAGTTTTCGGGGGGGGGGGGGCCGCCGTCGTTGCTATAGCAACTCTGGGGGGGGCCCCAGATGTACTTGCAAGAATTGCCGTTAAGATGGCTCTGTGACATCCTCTTACTGGCACAGTGCAGCCTATGCAAGTGTATAGGCCGCCTGATAATATCTGCAATACATCAGTATTGCAGAATATTATCATGAACAAGCAATCAGATGATTGCTGTTCATGTCCCATGTGTATAAAAGTGAAAAAGTAAAAAAAAAAAATTATTCAATAAAAAAATAAGTCATAATCACTAAAAATGCCCCAAACCCCCAAAACATTAAAGAGACATAACTCAAAATAAAGTCTAATTATAACCAAACCCCAATACATATAGTACCACCGTGCCCGTAACAACCCGTAGAATAAAGTAAATCATTATTGAACCCCCACGATAAACGCCGTAAAAAAAAAATGTTATAAACCTTCCAAAAAATTATGATTTTTCCTTTCTATCCCACCAAAAATGCTATAAAGTGATCAAAAAAACATATGTACATGATCTGGTGCAAAGTACAACATGTCCCGCAAAAAACAAGCCATCAACCAGCTCCGTAGCCAAAAAGTAACATGTTATGCCACTTGAAGACGGCAATACATAATGAAGATTTTTCCCCACATTGGGTTTTGTTTGACAAATTTAGTAAAACGTAAGAAAATTATTCAGTCTGCTATCCCCTAAATGTATCAACCCATAGAATAAAGATAACATGATTATTAGTCTATACGGTGAACACCAAAAAAAAAAAGTACAAAAATCCAGTACAGAATTGATGCTTTTCTACTCCTGCCCTCAAAAAAAGTTCCTAAATTTTCAACAATAGTGTGATACAACCCCAAAATGGTACAATGGAAAAAGCATCTCATCCCGCAAAAAAAATGGCATCACATGGCCCCATACGAAAAAGCAAAATTTTATAGCCTCAAAAGGGGCCAATGAGGAAACTAATCCGGCAGCTGCAGGGCCCTCCTTCCCCTTCTGCGCCTCGTGGCTGCCCATAAAACAGTCGACAGCCACATGCTGGGGGGTCCTTTGTTACTCAGGAGAAATTGTCAAACAAATTGTCTAGTGGTGGGTTTTTCTTTTTTATATTTTTTGGAAATGATAAATGTTAGGCTAATGACGTAACGGGAACAATACGCTACCATTTAAATTTCAGCCTTCCATTTTGATCTTTACTTGCGGATCTCAAGGGGTAGCACTATTCGTAAACGCGTTTTATAGCTTGAGGGGTGTCAGATTTGAAAAATGGGTTTGGTTATATAGGGGGTTTGATGCTATAAATGTTAAATTTCATTCAAAACTGTATTTATCCCCAAATGTTCAATTAAGAGAATCCGGAAAAGCGATATTCTATTTGTAAGCCGCGTGACATCAAAATAAATTATCCAAACATTTCAGAAATTATGAAATTGTAAAGTAAACAAATGGGAAATGTTATTCAGCAACTTATTTAGGTGGTAAATGATTTTGAATTTCGAAAATGGCAAATTTTTCAAAAAATTTATCATATTTTCTTTTTTTTGTAAATAAACGCAAAACTTATCTGCCAAAATTTACCACTAAAATGAAGTACAACATGTGGGGAAAAAACACTCTCAGAATCGTTTTGATAAGTAACAGTGTTCAAAAGTTATAACCATATAAAGCGAAGCAAGTCAGAAACCAAAAAATCGGGCTGAGCCTTAAGCTACAAAATGGCTGCGTCCTTAAGGGGTTAAAGAAACTTTGACTGATCTATTTCAAGATTTCCATCTCCAAGTATGTTCCCGGGTTAGTCCTGTCTCTAACACCATTGGCCTTCCGTTCACCATCTGCATGGGGATCCAATCATAACACACACTGGGAGTGCCACAAGGGGATCCATTCTCTATATTGTGATCTCCCCCTCTTCTAGCATCTCCCATCTGGCTCTGACAGGCATGGAAAGGCCTGTTCCTGTGGAACAAGCCATAATTCTGGTGCTAGGCCGCAACCACAAGCCAGCTACTCTGGTCCCTGGGAATCCAGCTGCCCCCACATTGCAGTCAGGCCCTGTATTTTATAGTCATGAGGGATTCATTAGTTTCCATCAATAGTCACATCAGATTGCCCTTTCCTAAGTTTTTTCCCCTTTAGCCTTTTTTGAAAAGAGCTGCCTGCTGAGCAGTTTATTGGAAAAGCTGGACACAACTGGTGACCTTATACTGTAACTCTCATATTGAGAGCAAAGCTAGATCAAAAGAGCTTTACATTTGTGTTTAAATATCTTGTGGTTTTTTAAAAAATCTGACTTCTGCATAGGTACAGCCCTATAATTTAATGGTACAACATAGGAAATACTACCTTGTACAACTGAACTTAATTCTCTGGACTCAAATACCAAAGTCCTGGTAGTGTTGACCACAGTAAGATATTATTGGCAAGCCTGATTTTCATAACACCAGGCTCAGAGTATTCTAGGAATTTAAGATCAGTTACAGCCATTTTGTCTCCTGATGGTTCAATGTGAACAGGGAATATGAAATCCAATGGCCAGGTCTCACCACTCAATAATTTTTGATAAAACGGCTCTATTACATATCTACCACTTCTAATGGACCTGTGTAATGGTACAACATTTTTTGTGACCTTTAAGTCCTTTTGTCACCTTATAATGAAAAGACCAGGCAGTGACATCATTGTAATATATAGTGAGATGATAGATAGATAGATAGATAGATAGATAGATAGATAGATAGATAGATAGATAGATAACTTTATTGATCCTCAAAGAGGAAATTCTTGTCATTACAGCAACATTTAAAAACAACATAAAATATGAAAGACATAATAATTGGGTACAATACAACAACAACAACGACCCCTACAGTAATAGGTACATGTTGTTGGAGTTAGCAATATTAACCTTTTCTTATACAGCTCCAAAATATTTTGCAGCACTTTACAAGTTATAGGTTACATATACAGGCATACAATTCACATTAGCATGTAATAAATCAATCATCAATTAAATAAATGGAGGGGGAGGTGTCTGCCTACAATCTTTGAGTAAGGCCAAATGAAAATGGACACTTTATGGGCCATAAACAAGGAAACATGATCTCTTGTTTGTAACCCATTTGTCACATGCTTACAGAAAATAACAGTGACCACAAAGGCGGCCAGGACAAGGAACTGCTCTGTTATTTGCGGCATGGGCAGCCTATCGGCAGTATGGTGCATGCACTGGTCATTGGCATGAGCCAAGAGAAAGTAATGGGAACACGTGTTACAGCTAGTACCCATCCAAAAAAATGTATTTGTGGACATGAGGTCTAAGGGTCAGTTTGCATTGCATGCATGTCACGTTAGGTTTATTTACCCTCAAGTCAGTACAATTGATGTCAAAACTGATGCAGAGATGCTTCAGATCAGAGGATAAAAAACTGATGACAACAATTATATGAAAATAGATGACATAAAGGAGTTTAATGTGCTTGTGAAATGGTCCGCCTAGCTTGTGAATACAAAGGGTGGAATTTATGCAAAATATCTGAATTATTATAATTGTAAAGTATTTCTTGTCAAGGTTTTAGAATTTATGAACATGTGCTACTTTTTGGGGTGTTGTATGACTCTTTGGAAAGTATCTGTGCCAGTCTTTAGTGGACAGCTCTCTTGTGGTATGCTTAGACACACTGGCGGACATTTATTATCCATCTGTTTTCTGGTGGAGAAGGCACATAAATCTCACCTACTACTAGTTTTTTTGTTTCCCTGACCCACAGCCACTTGCGGTGTTTTGGGGCAGGGAGCATGGAAGGGAATGGGTCATGAATGCTCGTAGACATGTGGCGAAGACAGTGGCAAAATTCTTCTTATCTTCAGACACGGTTTATACATTGGGGGTCATTCACTAAGGGCCCGATTCGCGTTTTCCTGACGTGTTACCCGAATATTTCCGATTTGCGCCGATTTTCCCTGTATTGCCCCGGGATTTTGGCGCACGCGATCGGATTTTGGCGCATCGGCACTGGCATGCACGCGACGGAAATCGGGGGGACGTGGCCGACGGATTTGGAAAAAACGCTGCATTTAAAAAACAAAAAGTGTCGCGGAGCTTGCACTTACCTTCACTCAGCCCGGCTCAGTGTACTTGAGTGCGTTCCGATGCTCTTCAGCGCAGCAGCGCCACCTGGTGGACGTCAGAGGAACTGCCTTAGTGAATCCCGGCCGGACCCGAATCCACCGCAGAGAACGCGCCGCTGGATCCCGAATGGGCCGGGTAAGTAAATCTGCCCCATTATGTCCAAACTGGCAGGGATTGTGCCTGTATTTAATAAAAAACCAGAACCTTTTAGTACATACAAGTGCTGGACCGCTGGGAGGGACATTAAGACTCAAAATGCCAGTCTTAATTAATTCCCCACACACTGTGTCACAAATACCCTCTTGAAACAAACCAACAATTTCTCAACATGCTTTCATACAACTTTTTGTGCAGTAACAAACTCAAAACCATTTTGGTCAGTTTCTTTGACAATGTCTTAAAGGGAACCTGTCACCAGGAGACCCATTTTTAGCACTCCCCCAGTACCCACAGAGCATAGTACATACACTGCCAAAGTGATTTTGTATAAAAAATTGGTTTTACAGAAAAAAAGATATGTTATACGGTACCTTTCATTAGCATCTGCTGTGTGACTAGGTAGTTGCCCAATGGGAGGGGCTGGAAAGGAGCAGTTCCCCCCACCCTTGGGAAACATGTGACCTTTTCAAATATATGAATAACTCCCACACTCGGGATTGGCTGTAGGGGACAGGGGGGTCGCTACAGCCAATGATGGGTGTTTCTATATTTGAAAGTCACATGAGTACTGTCCCCAAGGGTGGGGGGAACTGCTCCTTTCCAGCCCCTCCCATTGTCAACTGCCTAATCACACAGCACATGCTAAGAAGGTACAATATAACATATCTTTTTTTTCTGTAAAACCAATTTTTAATACAAAACGCTTTGGCAGCGTATGTACTATGCTCTGTGGGGACTGGGGGAGTGCTAAAAATGGGTCTCCTGGTGACAGGTTCCTTTTAAAGTCACACTAGGCAGAGGAAGCCATAAAAGGTGTTTCATATTTCCTTGGGTTCTTTTATATTGAGTGCCAGATTTTAAAGTGTTGTGCTAAATTTGAATACATTTGTTGCAGGCCCAATAGCAACATAAAAAGCTTGCACGAGTAAAAAAAAAATTACTCCCAAAGCTTATCTAGTTATCTCAGCCCGAACATGGATGGGAATGTTATCAGGTCCTGGGGGATAGTTTTGAGAGGAAGAGTAGGTCAGTGTAAACAATTGTAAAATAGATTGCAGTTGTCTTAAGCCTCTCGAAAGAGATGTGTTTCATTGGAAACGTTTGAAACTATTAAAGTTGGGTTTTAATCTACTTGCCTATAGATGAAGAGGTGGTTCTGACTTCCCACCCCTTCAAAAGTTCTCTTGTCGCCAGTCCAGTTAGTTCTATATGACAACAGAAGAACTCAATGAAATTGAGTCACTAGTGCAAAAAATGTCTCGAATTTGGTGTTTTTAAGTTTTTCAAGTTAAGTCCCTTGGAAGATTACCTGTTGTCCATCAAGGCGTCGGTAACCTCTAATTCAAAGTAATATATCTCTTGCTACCACTGGTGGCCATATCATATGAACAGGTATACATATTTTTAAAATCAAAGACCATCTTGACCATCTTGGTTAAGCAGCATTGAAATGAGGTGTGCTATTCAGTTTGTGTACTTGATGAGAGTTCCTCAAGGAAAAATACTTGGAACATAAACCTGTTGGCCAGTGTTGTACCAGTCCCCCCAATTCTGTTTCTAACCATCATCTCCGAGGCTTCTTGTATAATGGTCCCTCCCAATTCCTTGGCACAATGAAGATGCTTTACCTGCTACTCTTATCATTCTAGGAGTCCTCCAGGACTATAAAAACCAGGTCCTCATTTCTTCCAGAAACCGTTCTCCCTTCTGTAAAGCATCTTCATTGGGACCAGCACTTGAGAGGGGCCATTATACAAGTCGCCTCAGAGGTTATGATTAGAAAAAGAATTGGGGGGAGCGATACAACATTGGCAAAGAGGTTTGTGTTACATATATTTATCTTACTGTTTTTGTAGGGCCATGAAATATTGATGTTTTTGCCTTCCTTTTATATTTAGATTCTGTTTTAAAAAATGAAAGTGATTTCATGATGGATATCCTAATAAACATTTCTCTTTACATTGGTTTAGCATAGCTCATGATCAATTTCAGGGCCCTCTTAACATCCTTATTCTTAAGACTGTAAATCAGGGGATTGAGTATAGGGACAGCAGCTGTGTTGAAAAGAGCAAAAATTTTCTTAGTCTCTAAGGTGCTACTAACGTTTGGGGTAAGATATTGGCTGAACAGTGTTGTATATAGTAAAGCGACCACCGTGAGATGTGAAGAACATGTGTAGAAGGCCTTGAGTCTTCCCGAGCTGGAACGTATCTTTAGTATTTCATATACAATAAACATATAAGATACAAATGTCAGGATAAATGGTATCAGGATCAGGGTAAGAAGACCCTCGATGAAGAGGAAAAACTCCAGAAAAGAAGTGTCATTGCAGGAAATTTTCATGATTGGGACAATGTCACAGAAGAAGTGGTTGACTTCAATGGAGGAATAGCAAGTGAAGTTGCAAATGATAACAGTGAAAGGAGTGACTTGCAAAGATCCAAAAATCCAACAGGCAGAGGCCAATGTGGCACATATACCTGTACTCATAACCATGTGATATTGAAGGGGTTTACAGATGGCCACATAGCGATCATATCCCATGGCCACTAGTATTAATAGGTTAGTACTAGCTAAAGAGCCAAACATATGCATCTGCCCCATGCAATAAGAGAAGGACACAGTTCTGTCAGCTGTAATAAAATGAATCAAGATGTTATGTAACACAACAGTGGAACAACTTATGTCCAATATTGACAAGTTGCAGAGGAAAAAATACATGGGAGTGTGGAGCTGAGGGTCCTGACATGCAACGAGAATAGTCAAGTTACCAGATAAGATTAAGAGATAAATCAGGAGAACCAGAATAAAGATCAGAAGTTTAAGTTGGGGGTCATCGGATATCCCCTTGATAATGAAATATCTGACCAGTGTTTGGTTTTCATTCATTGTGGCCAAATATTCACATCAAATAGGTGTAACTTACAAACAGTAGATGAACATAAGATACCGATAACATTTATAATAACACAAGCCATAAAAGAAGGGGATGACTGGTTGAGTTATGACTGACCAAGGACCCTGGAAAAGGAAGCAAAGGAACTATTGTAAAATTTATTTTATCAGTTTTTAATAGTTTTTCATTAATTTGCTGAATCTGCCTGCAATTGTACACTGAAGAGAAAAAGAAAATAAGAATAAAGGTATGGTATTTATGGTAATATAAAAAATTTAATCATAAATTGTACAATACTTTTTTGTACACCATCAACATATGATGCAGTGACTGATCAAAATTCTATACCATTCACACAAGATCATGTCCAACGCAGATTGTGTCTGAGTCAGGATCAAGATATATAATTTAAGTTTTTTTTCATATAGGCATACTACATGAAACATCACCTGTTAGAACAATACTTTCTTAAAAATCTGCTCTTTAAAAACAAATCCCAGGCAAATCTCGAAAAGTGATTAAGTCTCCCAGATCAGACCACAAAAGAAATAAAGAGCCCGGACTAAATCTAAAAATTCATTTAAAGCCCAGGCTATGTCCCAATATTGGCTTAGGTAGCACACCAGATGCTAATGCAGACCCTAGAATAAGCCCCTAAATAGATCCCCAAATTATTTCTAAATCTATAGAAATGATTCAGACCCCAAACCTCAAACTACACCAATTAAGTCTGACCCCATACTATATATACAAAATTAATTCAGAATCAAGTAACATATGTTGCTACTGTAGTGACTAGGGCTGGGGAGTTTTACAAAATGGCCCCTGGTTACAAGATGAAGCCCTCTGGTATATGTGATATATGGAGTCTGCAGACCCCTTGGATCTATAGGCGGGTAACTATTGCAACTTTTGTGATCTGCATATCTATGCCACTGAGCCAACGTGCTGCCCATGACAGCGCAAACCACAATGCCTGCTCATTTACATCTGTTACATTAGTAAATATGCCCTACTTTACCTGTTGGTTGGACTTAGTCAGGTGTCACAACATGATCAGTTTATTCGGACAATATTCATAGGTCAAAGGACGCACATTTCAGTAGACACACATTACATAATGAGATTCTTACCTCGTTGACATTTTGTAAGACACAGATACAGTATAAAAGATATTGCCAGAACTGTATCTATTGAAAAGGCATCTCCAGCTTTTGTGTTGTACTTACATGGGGCCACAGTCAGGTGCTCTGTATACACACAGCAGGGAAACACCTGCTATATATACAATATAATATAATTGTATATATATATATTTTTTTTTCTTTCTTTTCTAAACCGTAATTAATCCCTTGTCAGTAAAATACTTGCTTGTCACTAATTTATAGATGTATTTTCCGATAAAAGTTCTCTCAGGAATTTGGCAAATTAAGAGCATAACACAGGGCCAGATCTATAGGGAATTCACCTCCTCTAGGAGAAGACAGCGTTACATAGCCAATTAGCTAAAGATGTGACTACTATGATGCTATGTACCTGCTGGTTTGTGTCTGGCTGACTATTTCTCAGTAATTGAAAAAGCAGCGCGACCAAGAGATCATTTTATAAAATCATCCTCATGTGCCGGTTTTATTTTTAGCAGGTCAAGAACCTTAAAGTGGCATCAGCAATTGATATTGCAAAATGACCCAATCATATGAGAAACACTTTGGGGCACATTTACTAAGGGCCCACATTTATCAAAAACAGTTCAGTGTGTACTATGTGAAGTTTGCCTGTGTAGTGTGCAGAGGGCGCCAGATTCATTTACTGTGATGCACGTTCTTAATTAATCTGGCATCCCCTGCATTGCTCTGATAAAATGCACCATTTTTTGGTGCACTAGGTTCATGCTGCAGAATTGTGGCGCACGTCAGACAGAATTGTGGAAAACTGTCTGACTGAGCAGTAACAGCCACTTTAGGTGCGCATTTTGTCTTGTCAGATATAGTGCTGCCGCGACAAAAAGCTGATTCAGGTTTCACGTTCCTTCCAGTACACAGTCAAGCAGAAAATAGGCACAAACACTTTAATAAATGTGGGCCAATGCCTCTGCACCCAACACATGACATTGAGGCACATTTGCTAAGGGTCCGCGGACCGCATTTCCGTTGGGTTTCCCGACTATTTCCGTCATATTTAACAGGGGTTTTTGGCACACGCTATCAGATTTTGGCTCAAACGCGGCAACTTTCATCGGGGGATGTGGCCGTCGGACAACCCGACTGATTTGGACTAAGCGCGCGATTTAAAATTCAAATTGTGTCGCAAGACATGCACTCACATACACCGGGAAGAAGAAGGTGAAATCCAGCGGACCTCAGCGGGAAAGCGACACATGCAGGATATCAGGCGAACGATCTTGATGAATTGTGCCGGACTTCATCCTCATTGGACAGTCCAGATCGGGGATCGCGACAGGACCGGGTAAGTAAATGTTGCTTATGTTGCTTTAACCCTTTAACCCTCTATGTAAGGGGGAGGGAGGAAAGGTGAGCTTTGGGACACTACATAAGAAACCAGCAAAATCGAAAAATTCCTCTGGTGGTTAACCCACCTGGATGCACCTTTATGAATCTATCAAGATTCTGGCACACATTTATCAAAAACAGTGCAGTTTGTAGTATGTGCAGTTTGCCTGTGTAGTGCGCAAAATTAAAACCTTTTGTACGAAAGAAATGTCTTCATTTCGCATGTGCTGAACAAATTACTTTTTCATACTTCAGTGTACAGACCTCTATATGGTCTAATTTTTTTGTGGGATGGGAAGACGGTTTCAATGCTGTCACTTAATTTACTGTACAACCTTTTGATAACATTTTATTCACAATTTTGCAAAATGGTAAAAAAGTGGGGGCTCGGACATTTTGGTCAGTAGTTTCTGTTACGAGGTTCACTACTAGGAATAACTGGGTTTATATTTTAATAGATCTGAACGTTTTGGACACAGGTAGAGATGGGCGAATCGATTCTAATGAATTGGAATTTGTTTAGAATTTCAGGAAAACTTCGATCCGTCATGAATCCGGAGTTTAAAGTGATTAACTGGAACGAATTTCAAAATTTTTTTGTTAGAAAAATTTTATTAGAAAATGGGCGCGAGCACAACGTGTTACACTGGAAAGAAGAATGGAACATGGCAGTACTGTTCCTCACTGTATGAGGGTAGTGCTCCCCACTGTATGGCTGTATTTTTCTCTGTAAGGAGGTAGTGTCCCTCACTGAAGGGGGGTAGTGTTCCTCACTGTATTGAGGTAGTGTTCCTCACTGTATAGCTGTATTCCTAACTGTATGGTGGTAGTGTTCCTCACTGGGTGGCGGTAGTGTTCCTCACTGTATGGCGGTACTGTTCCTCAATGGGTGGAGGTAGTGTTCCTCACTGTATAGCGGTAGTGTCCCTCACTGTGTGGCGGTAGTGTCCCTCACTGTATGGTGGTAGTGTTCTTCACTGGATTGCAGTACTGTTCCTCACTGTATGGTGGTACTGTTCCTCTCTGGGTGGCGGTAGCGTTCCTCACTGTATGGCTGTATTCTTCACGATATGGAGGGAGTCTTTCTCGACGTATGGCGGTAGTATCCCTCACTGTATGGCGTTAGTGTTCCTCACTGTATGGCGGTAGTTTTCCTCACAGTATGGCAGTAGTTTTCCTCACTGTATCGCGGTAGTATTCCTCACTGTATGCTGGTGGTGTTCCTCACTTTGGCGGTAGTGTTCCTCACTGTATGGCAGTAGTATTCCTCACTGTATGGCGGTAATGTTCCTCACTGTATGGTGGTAGTGTTCCTCACTGTATGGTGGTAGTATTCCTCACTGTATGGCAGTAGTAGTCCTCACTATGTGGCGGTTATGTTCCTCACTGTATGGCAATAGTGTTCCTCATTGTATGGTGGTATTTTTACTCACTGTATGGCGGTAGTTTTCCTCACTGTATCGCGGTAGTATTCCTCACTGTATGCTGGTGGTGTTCCTCACTGTATGGCGGTAGTGTTCCTCACTGTATGGCAGTAGTATTCCTCACTGTATGGCGGTAATGTTCCTCACTGTCATGGCGTATGTTCCCACTGTATGGTGGTAGTATTCCTCACTGTATGGCAGTAGTAGTCCTCACTATGTGGCGGTTAGTTCCTCACTGTATGGCAATAGTGTTCCTCATTGTATGGTGGTATTTTTACTCACTGTGTGGCGGTAGTGTTCCTCACTGTATGGCAGTACTGTTCCTCAATGTATGGGGGTAGTGTCTCTCACTGTATGGTGATCGTGTTCCTCACTGCATGGTGGTATTCTTTACTGTATGGGGGTAGTCTTTCTTACTGTGTGGCGCTAGTGTCCCTCACTGTATGGCGGTAGTGTTCTTCACTGTATGGTGGTAGTATTCCTCAGTGTATGGCGGTAGTATTCCTCACTGTATGGCGGTAGTATTCCTCACTGTATGGTGGTTGTATTCCTCATGGTATGGCGGTAGTATTCCTCACTATATGGTGGTAGTGTTTCTCACTGTAAGGGGGTACTGTTACTCACTGTTTGGCAATCTTTTTTCTCACTATATGCGGTGGGTGTTCCTCAATTTATGGGGGTTGTGTTCCTCATGTATGCTGTGGAGTTCCTCACTACATGGCAGTAGTATTCCTCACAGTATGGTGGTGTGGTTCCTCACTGTATGGATGTGGTGTTCCTCACTGTATGCAGTATATTCCACGTAGGTACCTTAAGTATTCCTCACTGTATGGCATGTTCTCACTGTATGGCGGTAATGTTCCTCACTGTATGGCGGTATGTTTCCTATGTATGCTTGTGTTTACTATGTATGTTCGGTAGTATTCTTTGTTGCGGAAGTGTTCCTCATGTAGGCAGTAGTGTCCTCACTGTATGGCGTACTGTTTCCTCACTGAATGGTGTAGTGGCTCTCACCATATGCCGATAGTGTTCCTCACTGCTTGGTTGATTCTTTAGTGTATGGGGGTAGTCTTGCCTACTGTATGGCGGTAGTGTTCCCACTGTGTGTGCGTAGTATTCCTCACTCTGCATGGCGGTAAGTTTCCTCACGTATGGGGGTAGTATTCCTCTCACTGTGTGGCGGTAGGTTCCTCACTGTGTGGCGGTAGTGTTCCTCACTGTATGGCGATAGTGTTCCTCACTATATGCGGGAGTTTTCCTCACTGTATGCGGTAGTTTTCCTCACTGTATGGCATTACTGTTCTCAATGTATGGTGGTTGTGTTCCTCACTGCGTTGGCTGTATTCTTTACTGTATGGGGGTTCTGTTTCTCTCTGTTATGGCGTATTATTCCCACTGTATGGCTGTTTATTTCTCATGGTATGGCGGTAGTATTCCTCACTGTATGGCTGTAGTGTTTCTCAATAAATGGTGGTAGTGTTCCTCACTGTATGGCAGTACTGTTACTCACTGTATGGGGATATTGTTCCTCACTGTGTGGCGGAAGTGTCCTTCACTGTATAGCTGTAGTGTTCCTCCTGTGTGGCAGTAGTGTCCCTCACTGTATGGTGGTAGTGTTCTTCACTGTATGGCGGTAGTATTCCTCAGTGTATGGTGGTAGTATTCCTCACTGTATGGCGGTAGTATTCCTCACTGTATGGTGGTTGTATTCCTCATGGTATGGCATTACTGTTCCTCAATGTATGGTAATAGTGTTCCTCACTGCGTGGCTGTATTCTTTGCTGTATGGGGGTAGTGTTCCTCTCTGTATGGCGTAGTATTTCCTCCTGTATGGCTGTATTGGTTCCTCATAAATGGTGGTAGTGTTCCTCACTGTATGGCAGTACTGTTACTCACAGTATGGCGGTAGTATTCCTCTCTGTATGGCGGAAGTGTTCCTCATTGTATGGCGGTACTGTTCCTCACTGAATGGTGGTAGTGTCTCTCACCATATGGCGATAGTTTTCCTCACTGCGTGGTTGTATTCTTTAGTGTATGGGGGTAGTCTTCCTTACTGTATGGCGGTAGTGTTTCTCACTGTATGGCGGTAGTATTCCTCACTGCATGGTGGTAATGTTCCTCACTGTATGGGGGTAGTATTCCTCACTGTGTGGCGGTAGTGTTCCTCACTGTATGGCGATAGTGTTCCTCAGTATGTGGCGGTAGTTTTCCTCACTGTATGGCGGTAGTTTTCCTCACTGTATGGCATTACTGTTCCTCAATGTATGGTGGTAGTGTTCCTCACTGCGTGGCTGTATTCTTTACTGTATGGGGGTAGTCTTCCTTACTGTGTGGCGCTAGTGTTACTCACTGTATGGTGGTAGTGTTCTTCACTGTATGGTGGTAGTATTCCTCAGTGTATGGTGGTAGTGTTCCTCTCTGTATGGCGGTAGTATTCCTCACTGTATGGCGGTTGTATTTCTCATGGTATGGCGGTAGTATTCCTCACTGTATAGTAGTGTTCCTCACTGTATGGCAGTACTGTTACTCACTGTATGGGGATATTGTTCCTCACTGTGTGGCGGTAGTGTTCCTCACTGTATGGAGGTAGTGTCCTTCACTGTATAGCGGTAGTGTTCCTCACTGTGTGGCGGTAGTGTCCCTCACTGTATGGAGGTAGTGTTCCTCACTGTATGGCAGTAGTGTTCCTCACTATATTGGGTTAATGTCCCTCACTGTATGGCGGTAGTGTCCCTCACTGTTTGGCTGTATTCTTTAGAATATGGAGGTAGTGTTTCTCACCGTATGGCGGTAGTGTCCCTCACTGTGTGGCTGTAGTGTTCCTAACTATATGGCGGTAATGTTCCTCACTGTATGGCGGTAGTGTTCCTCGCTGTATGGCGGTAGTATTCCTCACTGTATGGTGCTCGTGTTCCTCACTGAATGGCGTTAATGTTTCTCACTGTATGGCGGTAGAATTCCTCACTGTGTGGCGGTAGTGTTCCTCACTATATGGCGGTAGTGTTCCTCACTGTATGGTGGTAGTGTCTCTCACTGTATAACGGTAGTGTTCCTCACTGCGTGGCTGTATTCTTTACTTCATGGGGGTAGTCTTCCTCATTGTATGGCGGTAGTATTCCTCACTGTATTGGGGTAGTGTTCCTCACTGTATGGCGGTAATGTTCCTCACTGTACGGGGGTAGTATCCCTCACTGTATAGCGGTAGGGTTCCTCCCTGTATGGCGGTAGGGTTCCTCCCTGTATGGCGGGAGTGTTCCTCACTGTATGGCGGTAATGTACCTCACTGTATGGCGGAAGTGTTCCTCACTTTATGGTGTTAGTATTCCTCACTGTATGGCGGTAGTGTTCCTCACTGTATGGCGGTACTGTTCCTCACTGAATGGTGGTAGTGTCTCTCACTGTATGTCGGGAGTGTTCCTCACTATATGGTGGTAGGGATATCAAATTTGTATAGGTTTTATAATGTTTTCATACATTTACAAAAATTAAAACCTACTGTACAAAATAAAATATATATATTTTGCCATCTTCTGGCGCTAATAACTTCTTTATACTATGGTGTACAGAGCTGTGGGTGGTGTCATTTTTTGAAACTTTTGATGAAAAAAGTTTTCATTGCTTTCATTTTAAATACTGTAGGACTTTTTCATCACTTTTTATTGAATTTTTTATATTTTTCAAAATGGCAAAAAAGTTCCATTTTCAACTGTGGGCGCTATTTTCAATTACAGGGCTGAACGCAGTGAAAAATTGTTATTATATTTTGATAGATCAGGAATAGAGATGAGCGAGCACTAAAATGCTCGGGTGCTCGTTATTCGAGACAAACTTTTCCAGATGCTTGAGTGGTCGTCTAGATTAACGAATCCCATTGAAATCAATGTGAGACCCGAGCATTTTTTTTAATAAAACAGAACATTATAAGAACAGTGCAAAAAAAAATATTCCAGATGTTTGCAGATGTTTTACTTGTAAGAACACATTTAAATAACACTATTCTTCACTTTGCAGATGTGCGCGCGTATCTCCGAACCTATCGGAAGACACGCGTGCACATCTGCAAAGTGAAGAATAGAATTGAAACATTAAAAACAGTGAACACAGGACCATTTAAGTGCAGAACACATTGAACGAACAATATTCTTCACATTCCAGATGTTCCGAACATCTTCTAACTTAGCGGGAGACACGCGGGAACAAATGAAGAATAGTGTTAGTTCAATGTGCTTTTACAAGTAAAACATATGGAAACGTGTAATATTTTTTTTTTTACAATAAAAATACTTTTATTCAATTTATTTTATTAATTTACTGCTCGATCTCGAGCCGGCGAGAAACTCGTCCGAGTAACGAGCCTGTCCGAGTATACTCGCTCATCTCTAATCAGGAATTTTTGGAGGCAGCGATAGCTAATGGTTTATGATTTTAGTTGTTTTTTTTTATATCGTTCGAGGGAAAAATGGGGATGATTTGAATTTTTTTGGTTGTTTTATTATTATATTTTTTAAAACTTTTTTAAAAATTTTTATTTTTACTATTTTTTCAGACTCCTATGGTACTTTAACCCTAGGTTGTCTGATTTATCCTATGCATGGTAAATGGTGATTTACCTCCTCATTCATTACAATGTGCTGATCGGACATTGTAATGAAGTGGTTAAAGCGAGGCAGCCTGGGGTCAATATGCAGCAAAGACTTGCCGGCTCTGTAAAGGGCTCAGCTCGTGAGCCCTCTCCAGGCACCCGCACCCGGCATGTGACATACTGTTACGTCACATGCCATGTTTCATTTTGATTCGACTTGGTTCGAATCCAATTTTCTCTGAAAATTCGGCGAACCGGGACGAATTGAATTTTTTAAAGTTTGCCACACGGATTACTAACATGTTTTTGTGGGGTTTTTTAAAATTTATTTTTATACCTATTACAGAGAGAGGGGGTGATTTAAACTTTAAGGTTTTTATTTTTTTATCTATTTTTTCTTATTTATTTATTTTATTTATATTAACCTTTGGGGTCTGATCATTGCTACCATATACAGTACTACAGTTTTGTTAATGATCTTTAAGCATCTCCCTCTGGCATTTAAATGGTTAACACATGCATATGGGGCTGGCATGTTTTAGCTATTATTGCAACATTTTTGCATGGAGTGTACAATTTATTACCGACGTGTGACCTATTATTATGTCACACATCAGCTGTAGGTGTATGAAGAGGGCTTATGGGCTCACAATCTTTATAAGACCAGAGGCTGTGTAATTACAGTAGATCTGTTACAATGTGCCAGTGGCACATTGTAACAGATGATGAGCAAAATCCCTTGTAGTATGGCAGTTTATGGTAGGATCAAGCAGACAACCTAGGGTTAAATAAGCTCGGGTCTTTTTCAAAAAAAGAAAAATAAGTTAAAGAAAAAAGATATAAAATCCATATAACCCAAATCACCCCCCCCCCCCAAATGTTTGATCTACCAAAATATAATAACTGTCGTACTTGCCGTTGAACCATGTGATAGAAAATAGAGCCCAAATGTCTAAAACAGCACTTTTTGCTAGACCTAGATGTGGCTCAGTCTTTACAACTTTCACTGTGTGCTCCAAATGAAATGTTTATTTTATTCTTTGGTTCTGTATGATCATGGAGATACCAAATTTATATAGGTTTTATTTTGTTTCAATATATTTTCAAAGATAAAAAAAAAAAATAGTTTCGTCATCTTCTGACGCTGGTAACTTTTTCATACTTTGGTGTACAGACGTCATTTTTTGCGATATGAGCAATGTTTTCATTGCTACAAAGACTGCGAAAAGATCACTTTTTATTAAATATTTTATTTGATGTAAAATGATGAAAAAGTGGCATTTTAGACATTTGGCCACAATTTTCCGTTGTTGGGTTCACCAACGGGAAAACTGTTTCTATATTTTGATGGATCACGCATTTTGAGATGCAGCGATACCTAACATGTTTGTGATTTTTACTGTTTATTTCGTTTTATATCAGTTCTATAGAAAGGGGGTCATTTGAATTTTTAGGGTTTTTTAAATGTTTTTTTATTTTTTTTAAATATTTTCATTGGCAAAATTTTTTTTGCCACATTCAGTCTATAAATGGAGATTCAGGCAAATCATTGTATTATTTACATAAGGGCTTTTAGCAATAAAAAATGGCTAAGTAAGCAGCTTCTAGGGCTACCCCATTTTTAGCAGTAATAAACTTCTAGCTTTATCGGAACAGACACTTCCGATACAATAGGAACGCCGGAGGCGTTGCTTCTTCCCTGGCCCACCCCTCCCACTCCATAGGCCAAAAACCCTGATGAAGAGACTTGATCATTTGGATAATAGCGTTAACATTGCCCATTGCAGGCCAAACTTCTATAAAGTGGCCTTTAGATACCTCCAGTGTATTCTATTAAATGCTTTTTCGGCATCTAAAGATAAGCACATACTGGGGGTCCGAGACATCTGAGAATTCTGTAATAGGTCTATTATTCTTCTTGTTCCATATCTATTTTGTCGTTCATACACAAATCTCACCGGGTCTGTTGATTTAACTGTTGGAAGTACTTTATTAAATCTAATTACCAAGATCTTTGAATATAATTTCATGTCACAACTAGAGATGAGCGAACATACAAGTCCGAGCTTGATGCTCGTTCGAGCATTAGCGTACTCGAAACTGCTCGTTGCTCGGACGAATACTTCGCCCGCTCGAGAAAATGGCATCTCCCGCCGTTTTGCTTTTTGGTGGCCAGAAACAGAGCCAATCACAAGCCAGGAGACTCTGCACTCCACCCAGCACGACGTGTAAGGGTACCACGTCATGCTGGGTGGAGTGCAGAGTCTAACCGTTGATACAAGGCAGGATGGATCCATGCTTTCATGTTGTTGACGCCAAATTCAGACCCTACCATCCGAATGTCGCAGCAGAAATCGAGACTCATCAGACCAGGCAACGTTTTTCCAATCTTCTACTGTCCAATTTCGATGAGCTTGTGCAAATTGTAGCCTCAGTTTCCTGTTCTTAGCTGAAAGGAGTGGCACCCCATGTGGTCTTCTGCTGCTGTAGCCCATCTGCCTCAAAGTTCGACGTACTGTGCATTCAGAGATGCTCTTCTGCCTACCTTGGTTGTAACGGGTGGCGATTTGAGTCACTGTTGCCTTTCTATCAGCTCGAACCAGTCTGCCCATTCTCCTCTGACCTCTGGCATCAACAAGGCATTTCCGCCCACAGAACTGCCGCTCACTGGATGTTTTTTCTTTTTTGGACCATTCTCTGTAAACCCTAGAGATGCTTGTGCGTGAAAATCCCAGTAGATCAGCAGTTTCTGAAATACTCAGACCAGCCCTTCTGGCACCAACAACCATGCCACGTTCAAAGGCACTCAAATCATCTTTGTTCCCCATACTGATGCTCGGTTTGAACTGCAGGAGATTGTCTTTACCATGTCTACATGCCTAAATGCACTGAGTTGCCGCCATGTGATTGGCTGATTAGAAATTGAGTGTTAACGAACAGTTGGACAGGTGTATCTAATAAAGTGGCCGGTGAGTGTATATTTTTGTCATCCGACATGATCATATTCCTGTTATTTAACACATTATATAGTACATTTAATATGTTTTGCGCGTTGTTATTCTTCGTCCTTTTCCCACTCCTATTTTCTTCAGTTTTCCTCCTGTTCGTTTCCTTGTAAGGGCGCATTATGCGCCATTAAGCGCTTATTGATGGTTTTATTTTTCTCATTAAGGTTTTTAAACAACATAAATAACTTAACAACCTTTAAACTATCTCATATGAACATTATGTCTTGCGATAAAATGACGTAACATATAGTAAGCCAGGGGGAGTAATCTTTGTCCTTGTATTGTCTTCGTGTTAAATGGAGTCTAGTAGTATCGAGTCTGTCTCGGGGTAAGTGTTGGTTTGTTGTATCATGTTCTCAGTCTGCCTAACGTTCCTTTGATGTCTTCAGTCAAATACCAGGTAGAGTATTTAAGTTTTCTCATCAGTTCCTTTATTTCATTTGTGGTCATGTGATTAGTAATAAACTTACGCCATTTGCGAAAGAAGGCTTTCGTTCTTTTGTCTCCTTTCCTTTCCGTCTCTATCTTATCTACGTTCAGATATACCTTCGCTTGGTCTATAACTTCAGAGGTTGTTGGGAGAGTTGCTGTTAGCCAATGATTTAATAGGCATCGTTTGGCTATTAATAGTAGGATGTGTATAATGGGGGATATAGTAATTTCTGCATCTTCTTCCTCTCCTTGTGGGGCTATAGAGTGGAAAAGGAATGCTAATGGTTGTAGGGGAATTGTTATAGAATAATGATCTGTGATGAATTTTTGTGTTGAGGGGCAGGTCCATATGGAATGAAAAAGATCAGTTAGTGGTGCGTTGCATTTAGGGCATGCAGTGAGTCTATCTGGTCTTGAATCTGAAGCTGGGATATTGAATGCGTATATTGCTCCATGCATCAGTTTGAAGAACGTTTCTCTCCATCTTTCACTGATAACGTGTTTCCTAACTGCAGCCCACCCCTGTAGGATCCTTAAGGATGTTTCTGGCGTTCTCAATCTCTTTTCCCAGTAAGGGAATTGTAAGGCTATCTCTGTGTCATCTCTCTCTGGTGTCAGTAATATGTATAAAGATGATATTGTCCGTTTGGCATTTGGTCCTCCTATTATAGTGTCAATTTTGTTAGTCATAATTTGTCCTGCTAAGTTCAGTAACCTAGTGGAGCAAAAGGCCTTCAGCTGCGCATATTGGAACTCTTGTCGTGGTGGCAATCTAAATTCGTCTGTTATTTCGGTCAAAGTCTTTAATCTTGGTTCGGTGGGATGTATGACATGTCTCAATTGTGATATTCCCTGCATGCGCCAAGGTATAAATAATCTGTTGTTTCGCCCTGCCGGGAATTCTGGGTTGTCCCATAAAGCAGAGGTCCCCAACCTTTTTTGCACCAGGGACCGGCTTTAAGCTAGACCAGTTTTCCATGGCCCGGTGGGGGCGGGGCTTTGTTCATATGGGGTGGGGTTATGGAGGGGTGGAGCTTATAATATAAGATATCAGGGAGTGTCCGGACCAGATCCATCATATTGGTTTGGTGTAAAAATAAAGCAATGCAAAATGCATACAGCGTATCGCCATGTAGTATAAAATGCATACAGTGTATCGCCATGTAGCATAAAATGCATACAGCGTATCGCCATGTAGTATAAAATGCATACAGCGTATCGCCATGAAGGAACAGGTACATGGTCAGCCACAATACTCATCGGGCTAGGGCATTGTTGGCATTTGGCAACGATGCGTCATAATTGGATACGCGAGCAGAAGGAGTGACCGACGAGAGACTTGAGCGCCGAAGAGAAATATTCCCCTACTGTACCTAGAGTCTTATGGGCTGTAGATGTCACCCCCAACTCACCGCATGTAAACAGACCCAATGAGCAGAGCACACCAACCCCATTGAACCACCTTGCAACTACAGTTTGACATGTTACACAGGCATGGAATGGATTCCGATCATTGCTTTCTTATTTGTTTTGAGCATCTTAAAGGATCCCGGTCCATGTTTCGACTTCGAGGATCCCGTGTGGTGGCTAGTCGCTTTGCACAAAATGTATGTATACCCCTAACCAGTGTCTGCACCACTTTCCTTCGAATGTGATCGCATGCTAAATCGTGGAGACTCACAACTGAGATAGCAGAACTGACAGCTTTTTCCAAAATCTTCTACATGTCCCCACTTCGATTGATGAGCTTTGACAAGAGTGTGAGCACACCATATCAAAAGATAAGTGTTCAACTCTTCTAATTCTTATCAGCTCGAACCAGTCCTGGTGATATCTGCCCCATGTCACCCCTCCTGACCTCTGGCAACTCAACAGGTCAATTTCCCGCCCCCATAACACTGCCAGTGAAAGTTTGTCTCACTCATGTTTTTCATTTTTAATTATTGTCTTTTTTGAATCTAGGATCCATTCTCTTCTATTTCAACATCCCAGTAGATGCTTGTGTAGTGGCTGTGAAAAATTTTATCCCGTATAATCAGCAGTTTCTGAAATAACTCCGACAAAACCACGCCCCTCTTCCTGGCACTCACAGTTCTTAAAACAATGTTCCATACAATGCAGGTACCCATGTCAATATGCCTACTCTACACCTTCGAAATGCCACTATTTCATTGTAACGCACTCACAGCATCTTATCTGTTCCCCTACCGGCACAGTACAGGGATCTCGTCTGAACGTCTTGTGTACTAAGGAGACCAGTTACTGTTACACGAGATGTACATCTCCTAAACGATACTCGGTCATGTGCGATTACAAACTCCGTAGGAACATACCACGGCAGGTGCACCCACGAGAGCGTGGCCTATGACTGTAAAATGGGGGGCGATTCGGTTAGTAGCAATGACAGTGTTCACACAAACGAGTCTGTGTATGGCACAGCGTGGCTAGTACCACATGGAGGCAAGAGCTTGGTTGTACCCGGTACGGAGTTGGGAGAGTGCAAATACTTTAAGGTGTAAACAAGAGGAGTCTGTCCCGCCATTGAGCGATCAAATTCATACGTGATACTATATTGTACACAAACAATTAAATATACGGTTTTTATGTTTTGCGCGTTGTTATTCTTCGGGCCTTTTCCCGCTCCGATTTTTCCTTATTTCTCATGTTTCCTCCTGTTTCTTTTTCCCCTTCCTCTTCCCCCCCTTGTACGGGGGCTCATTATGCGCCATTAGCGCTTCTTGAGGGTTTTAATTTTTCCCTCAGTTAAGGTTTTAAACAACATAAATAAACTTAACAAACCTTTACACTATCTCATAGAACATCTGGTCTTGCGATAATGATGACATACTATAAAGCCAGGGGAATACTCTTTGTTCCTTGTTATTGTCTTTCGTGTTATGGAGTCTAGTATTATCGATTAGTCCTTTCTCTGCCGGGGCGTGAGTGTTTGGTTTGTTGTCTCATTGGTCGCATCCTGTGTGCCCTAACGGTTTCCTTTGAGGTCTTCAGTCAAATACCGTTAGAGTTATTAGAAGTTTTCCTCATCATTCAGTTCCCTATACTTACTCTTCAGTTTGTGGTCATGTATTAGTAATAGACGTACCACGCCATTTTGCGAAAGAAGGCTTGTCTGTCTTTTGCTTTTGGTCTCCTTCCTTTCCGTCTCTATCTTATCCTAAATCGTTCAGATATAACCCCTACCTTCGCTTGGGTCTATAAACTTCAAGGGTTGTTGGGAGCGTTTCTGTTAGCCAAGTGATTTATAGGCAAGATCTTTTGGCTATTAAATAGTAGGATGTGTCTATGGTGGTGGGGGAACTATAGTAATTTTTCTATTTTGCTTTCTTTTCTTTCATCTTCTCTCTTCTTCCTCCTCTGCGGGCTGTGGTGGTGCTATAGAGTGGAACGGAATGCTAATGGGTGTAGGGGAATTGTTATATAATATGATTCTGTGATGAATTTTTGTGTTTGAGGGGCAGGTCGCATCTGGATGGAAAAGAAGATCATTTCGTGGTGCGTTTCATTTTTTAATGGAATTCAGTGGATTCATCTGTGTACTTGAATCTGAAATGCTGGTATATTGAATGCTTATTTGCTCCATGCCTCATTTTGAAGAACTTTCTCTCCATCTTTCACTGATACCTTGTTTCCTAACTGCATGGCCCACCCCTGTAAGGTATCCTTAGGAGGTTTTGGCTCTTCTTTCTCTATCTGGGGCGTTCTTCAATCTCTTTCCCAGTAGAATTGTAAGGCTTCATCTCTGTTTCATCTCTCGCTGGTGTCAGGTAATCTGTATAAATTGGATATTGTCCGTTTTGGTGGGTCCTTTGGTCCTCCTATATATTGTCAAATTTTGTTTGTCAATAATTCCTCCTTCAATTTCCCCCCGTAAACCTATTGAGCAAAGGAAAGGGCCCTTCACTAGCTGCGATCTTTGGAACTCTTTCGGTCGTGTGCACTCATCTAACCTCGTCTGTTATTTTTCGGGATCAAAGCCCTTTTAATCTTGGGTTCGTGTGATTTTATGACGTTTCTCCTCAATTTGTGCTATTCCCTTGCGTGTCGCGGACTGCTTGTGTGTGTTTATAACTAAATCTGAAATCTGTGTGTTTGCCCGGGATTCTTCTGGTTATGTCCCATAAATAAATAAAAGTGAGGTGCTTTTGAAGATTTGATAGGAATATTGAGTGTTTTTCTCCTTTATTTTTTTTTTTTTTCCTTAGTATCTTTTCCATGTTGCAATGGTGTCCTTTCCGTAGTTAGGGATTGTTTGGCTATCTGTGGTAATTTTCCTTGGGGACGTGTAGGCTGCGATTAGCCCAATGGATGTAATTTAGAAATGACAACTGTTCTAAAAATTTTGGTGTTTAATAATGGCTGTGGAGTTCATCCCAGTCTGCACGGTGTCTATTTATACATGCTAATTGTATCTCTTTGATTCTGGGAAAAATTAATTTCTGTAACGCAATACGGGGTCTCTTTCCCTGCCATATGAATTTTGTGAATATTTTGTTTAGTTCCCTAATGTCTTGTGTTTTCAATAGTAACGGCAGGGTCTGCAGTGGATATAAAAGTCTTGCAAAACTGATCATCTTGATCAAGTGAACTCTTCCTGATATGTTTAATGGTAGAGGTTCCCAGCGTTTTAGTTCTGCTTTAATTTTGGCAAAGATTGGGGGGTAATTGAGTTAATATAAAGACGACAGCATTTTTCCCACCTTAATTCCTAGGTATTTGATGTGCTCTTTGGCTATACTGATGTTGTACTTTCTCATTTGCGCTTGTTCACTAAAAGTGAATGGATCTAAAAGCAAAATCTCACTTTTCGCTGTATTGATGGTAAAACCTGATATGCTGCCAAAGTATTTTATGTGATCTAGGATTTTGGGTATATATGTTATCGGGTCAGCTATAAAAGCAGTATATCATCCGCAAAGAGTGCGTTAGTAGCTCTTTCAGTCCCCACTTTTATGCCCGGGTTTATATCTGGGGTTCTTAGCATTCTCGCCAGGGGTTCTATCGCCAAGTTGAAGAGCAAGGGTGACAAGGGGCACCCTTGTCTTGTTCCCCTGTTTAATGGGAATCTGGCCGTGAGGTAGCCAGGTGAATAAATAGCCGCTGTTGGGTTTCTATATAAGGCCTTTAATAATGACCGGAATGGGCCTTGTATTCCAAATTTGTCTAAAACCTGTTCCAGCCACCCCCACCTGACTTTGTCAAATGCCTTTTCTGCGTCTAAACTCAAAAGGATCCTTTTGCCAGATGTTGGTGGCTGGACTCTCGTCACGTCCAGTACTGTAAGCACCCGTCTCATATTTGCTACTGCTGCTCTGTTTTTAATAAAACCTACTTGCGGGTCGCCTATCAAGCCCGGCATAATAATTGATAACCTGTCTGCGAGGATCTTTGTTATCAGCTTAAGATCTATATGAGGTGGTTAGCATGGGGTCTCTGCCAGGCTTAGGTAAGACCTTAATATAGGCGAGATTAGCATATGGTGGGAGATGGGTTCCTTTTAATAGAGCATTAAAATATCCTGCTAAGGTTGGCAATATTTGTTCCCTTAGACCCTTATACACTTCCGCTGGGAAGCCGTCAGGTCCTGGTACTTTATTCAATGCTAATCCCTTGATTGCCGCCGAAATCTCTTCCTGTGTGATCTCAGCGTTTAGGGCCCCTTTCTGATCGTCTGTTAATGTGGGCAATTGAAGTTGGGATAAATATGCCTCCCCTTTTTTGTTATCATAAGGTTCTGTGTCATTGTAAAGGTTCGCATAGTATTGGCGGAACGTGTCTAACACTTCCCGCGGGTCCATTTGTACCTGTCCCGATTCCGTTCTAAGTTTTGGTATGCATGTAATTGGTTTCCGTGCCTTTTGCTAGATTGGCTAATATTTTCCCTGTTTTATTGCCAAACCGAAACAGGTTTGCTTGCGCATGAACCCGTGGAGCGACTATCCTGTTGTTCTAGTATGAGTTCATGTTGGGATTTTGCTGTTTTCCATTTCTCTAAGGCTTGCTGTGTCGGGTTGGCTAGGTAGGTGGTGTATGCAGTTTGAAGTGTTATGCTGCTTTCGTATAGTTTTTTCTTTGCCTGTTTCTTGGCTCGTCCAATATGTCTCATAATTTGTTCCCGTATTACTGTTTTGGCCCCTTCCCAATGTATAATTGGTGTGTCTTTGGTGGATGTGTTGTGAAAATCGAATTCGGTCCACCATCCCCGTAATAGTTGTAGGAAAGATTCATCTTGTGCCATGTAGGAGGGGAAACGCCATATATAGTCAGTGCCCTGTCTGTATTGTTGGGTCAGGGTCATGCTTACCGGAGCATGATCGGACACCACTATGGTATTAATTTCAGTGTGTTCTACTCTGTCTGATAAGGCCTCATTAACTAGTATGTGGTCTATTCTGGACCATGTGTCATGAGATTCTGAATAGAAGGAGTACTCCCTACCTTCTGGGTGTTCGTGTCTCCAGCAGTCTATAAGTCCTAAGTCCTTTACCAGTAATGACATTTCAGTCTGCGTTTGTGTATTGGGTCGGGGTATCCTGTCAAGGCGTGACCTATCTTCCCTAGTGTTCATTACTTGATTAAAATCACCTGCTACTATCAGTTGAGAGGACATATCTAGTGCTAGTTGTTCCGTGAGAGAGGAGTAGAACTGCGATTGTTCTGTGTTCGGGGCGTAAATATTATATATACTTAACTCTCCTGCCGGTGTTTCTAGTATCGCATGAAGAATTCTATTGTCCACCGAGATCGAGTGGGATTTTATAGTGATAGCTGAATTTTTTTTTACCAAGAGCATATCTCCCCCTCGTCTGTTTGATTCTGCAGCAGCCACTTGCGTTCGCTACCCCACAACGCGTCAGGTATTTCTAGTTCTGTGAAGTAGTTCGTTCCTGTAACACGGCTATATCTGTGTGGAAATTCTTTAAATGTCTTAGTACCATAGAACGCTTTTGTGGGGATCTAAGGCCTTTAAAGTTCCATGTTACTACTTTCACCGTCATGGTGGTTGTATTGTGAATGTCTTGTCTGACTCGTTTCCTTGCGTCTCTTTGTCGTTTGTGGTTTCCTCCCCCTTAAAATGGCTCAACACATAAAATCAGAACTTAAAATTTCTAAACATAAACAATTCTACTTTCAATAATACATATATCAACATGGTCATATTCACCCAAGTCCACAGATTGGAGTTTCTTTCTCTTTGGGAACTTGTCGTTGACTTCCTCTTTTTACGTCAAGTAGTAAGAGCAGTCCACCCTTTGAATACCTCAGCTTATTTGTTGGTTCGTGTATCTCTGATCTCTATCCATCGCCTGGTAGTGCCAGTTCTTACAGTTCTCCTATTTTGCATCACTCCTCTGTCTTGACGGTTTCTCAAAGCGTTGAGGTTTCCTTGTCGATGTGCTAGGTAGTGGTGATGATCCTCGTTCGTGGTCGGATGGTGGTCTTTGAGCATGTCGTTCTCCCTCTGGTTTCCGCCAGTTCGTCATGGTTTCCAATGCTGCCTCTGCTATGTTTGGGTCCGTAAAGGTTTGCGTCATGCCGTCTGGAGTGACCACTTTGAGTGTTGCTGGGTACATTAACTGGAATTTCCATTGTTTCTTGAAAAGCGCCGAGCAAAGCGGGCTGAACGCTCTTCGTTTTTTGGTCAGTTCAGCTGAATAGTCTGCGAATAGCATTACTCTTGTATTGTCTATCATGAGTGGTTCTTGCCGTCTGCGGTATGCTCTTAATATCGCCTCTTTATCCACGTAGTCTAAGTATTTTGCTATTGCTTGTCTTGGTCGGTCTTCTCTTTCTGTTTGTCGTACTGATGGAGACCGTGGTGTTCTGGGAGGGCCGCCTATACGGTTGAGCCCCGTTCCACCTTCAGTGGGCCTCTTATCCCTAGCTGTGCGGTAGCTTTTCAGAGAGACTTGGACAACTGTGTGGCAGTTACCGTTTCCGGGAGACCTACTAGTCGAAGATTACCTTACGGACCTATTCTCAAGACATCGATTTTATCCGCCATCTTCTCTGATCTGCATTGCTTTTTTTCTGTTATTTTTGTTAGTGCTATGCTAGATCATCCTCCAAAGCGGATATTGCGTCTCTCCGCTTAATCGAGCCGATTTGTGGTGTAAGTACGAGCTCTGATGGATAGCCTGCAGAGTGTCTTCTATCGACATTAGAAACGGTTTTTGTTATACTTGGTGCTATCTTTTTGGCGACTTCCTTAGCCAGTTTTTTGCAGTTGATAGGGAGTTTAGCGTGTGCTGAGAGCTGCATCCGATTCTACAGTTCTTCTCTGATATGTTCCCCCTTGGATCTGGGGGCGCCATTGCTGCTGTTAGGAGTTTATATGGCCTTTGTATGCAGGCGGTGTGTCTTTGCTGGGTTTTCTGCTGCGGTAGGGCTAATTTCTAGCACCATAAGATGTATGTGAGGTTATTAGTCCCCTGTTTGTCTTTGTGACGCAGCACTTATCTAGTCTGCTGCACGCGGATTTGTGTTCACTGGCTTGTGCTGTGGTGTGTCTGCGTCTCAGGCTGCAGGGCACTATGCGGTGTATTTGTTTTTTGTGTTCTGACCTGTGGTTTTTCTTTCCCAGGTGCTCTAGTATAGGGTCGGGGGTGCCCCGTGTCTCGGCGCTGCATTACAGGGCGGCGCGCTTTTCGCGGGGGGATTCCGTCACGTGGCGCGGCTCATTCTCTCCGCTCCGCCGCCGTCTTCCACAGTAGCCGCTGGATCTTTTATGCGCTGCCGGTATGTATTCCCCCGCTTTTTTGTCCAGTGCCTGCCCTCCGCAGCGCAGCGTGCCTGCTTTTGGTCGCGGGTGACGGAGCTCCTCTCTCCTGCTCCTCTACATGCCGGGGCCGGAACCGGAAGTCCTTTAGGGGTTTGATTAGAATCTGTTTACATTCCCCTCACCCACCATATCCTAAACTTATAAGAACACTACTACACTTGATCTTATACAAAGGTTTTAGAAGTGCTGTTTGGGGAGTAGCCTAGAGACGGGGCTGGATTGGCCGAAAGCTCGCCTGGCTGCGGGGCGCCAGACTCCATTCCAAGATCCAACTAACATATTTTAACTGCAGCACCTTAATCTACTACTAGTTCACTGCCGCCATAACATCGTCCCCTTATCAAACGAGCTGTGCTGGGCAGAATTTTAGGTTTGTTTTTTTCATGGCTTCCACATCAAACTTGTTAACTTTGTCGCACACCCTGCTGTGTATCCACAAAATATACTGGCAAATTTTATCATTTACCAATATTATTTCAGCGCTTCTTGCGCATCTGTTTACATTCCTCACACGCCTATCTAAACTTATAAGAACGCTACTACACTTGATCTATACAAAAAGGTTCTTAAAGTGCTGTTTGGGGAGTATGCCTAGAGACAGGGGCTGGATTGGCGAAAGCTCGCCTGGAGCGGAGAACCAGCTCCATCTCAAGATCCAACTAACATAGTTGTTTTAACTGCAGACCTTTAATCTACCACTAGTTACTGCCTCACATACATCGTTCCCCTTATCAAACAGCTTGTGTCAGGCAGGATTTTCAGGTGTTTCACCAGAGATAATGGAAACTCGCCGCATCTGTCGACACATGCTGGAGACCTGAAGTTGCAATCATAGCAGCGTATAATTTGCCCCATACTGTCGCTCTTAATCATGGAACCATTTCCGAAAAAAACATAAAAATAGAACCGTATTCTATTCCATTATTCTAGTGAAAAATATTTTCAAAATGACCCCGCCTGCTTTGAAATTATAATTTTTTCAAAGTAAACGCTTCTGGCCCCCAGGCCCATTTGGTGGGGAGGAGCCGAGAGAGAAAGGGGTTGGACAGGCGAAAGCTCACCTGGCAGTGGACCGCCAGCTCCATCCCAAGATTAGGCAGCTCAGAGGCATTCATGCATGCTGCCCTGCTGTTTTCCTGTCATTTTGCTCCACGATCCTCCACAGGCCACACAATGTCTCATTTCAACTCTCTATTACCCAGCGATGGAGACAGCGAGAGCGGATATGCAGCACATCATCCCTTTATCAACAGCTTGTCAGCAGACGAATTTCATGTCGGGTTTCACCGATACCAAGTGGAACTCGGCCCATCTGTCGCCGCCATGCCTGGAGACCTGAAGTTGAAATCATAGCAGCGCAATATGAATGCCCCATACTGTCGCTCCTAATCATGGAAGTCGTCTCCATGGCTCTCCACAGTCGTCCCTTATTAAAAGAGCTGTGTCAGGCTCATTTTTTGGGTGTTTCACCAGATACGTTATGGAACTTGGTCACTATGTCGACACCATGCGTGGTTAATCGATAAACTACCGTCAACCTTTGTTCACAAGGAAATCATTTCACCTCCTTTGTGAAACCTGAGTCCATTTAGGGTAGGTCGCCTAGAGACTCTCTAGCCTGCCACTGCTGCCGCTGCCTCTGCATGCCGTCCCCTATAGTGTCAGGGTCATAATTGGATGTTTTAGATGCATCGGCCTCATTCAGGTCACTCTGTCATGGCCATGCTGTTGCCCATAATTTTGGCATAATGGTGCGATTAAGCAGCCTCAGAGGCATCCATGCATGCTGCCCCTGCTGTTTCCTGTCCATTTCCGTGGTGTTTCCATCCTTTTCTGAGGTTCCCAGGTGTTTGGCCAAGCTTCCCTGTGCAGAGCCTTGGTCCCCTTGAAAAATGCTCGAGTCTCCCATTGACTTCAATGGGGCTCGTTATTCGAGACGAGCACTCGAGCATCGGGAAAAGTTCATCTCGAATAACGAGTACCCGAGCATTTTAGTGCTCGCTCATCTCTAGTCACAACTCAATAAAGATATTGGTTAAAAATTATCTGACTTATTAGCTGGTTTACCTGGTTTTGGTAAGGTTACAATTTTGGCTGCCAAGGTATTAGCTGAGATTTCTTCTCTTTCCCGACAGAACCTGAATAGTTTTTCTAAATATGGTTTAAGCTGTGCAGAAAATTGTTTATAATGTTCATTTGGTACCCCATCAGGGCCTCGGGATTTGTTCAGTATCTCAAGTATGCTATTCATTTTTTTCTACTTGATCAACCGTAAGGCTTGGTAAATTAATAGAGGCTAAACATTTTTATAATTCATCTGTAGAGGACTGTATCTTTGTTTTTTCATCTTTTAAGGTATATAATTTAGAGTTGAAAAGCTTCCGCCATCTCAATTGAATTCTTACTGTATTTATTCTCTGGGTATTGCAGGGTTTATATTTTACTTTTTATCTATCGGGTTTTGACTCTGCACTAACAGTTTACTTGCCTTATCTCCTATTGAATAAAATGTAATATTACATTTAAGCATGTTCTGTGAATATGACTTTCCTTCGTATTTCTGAAATCAGCTTATCTAAATTACTTTTTCTATGTCTTTTGGCTTCTGCTCCAATTTTCTTATATAACTCTTTTATGAACATTTTATAAGTAGACCATAATGTTTCCTCACTTACTTCAAAATTATCGTTTATTCTAAAAAAATAATTTGTTTCCTGTAACACTCGGGATTGATATTCTGGGGATCTTAACAAGTGAGTTTGTAGCCTCCATCTGATGCTAGCATTCAGTTTCGGACCGTTCTGCTGTTGCAGTATTGTGGTGGCATGGTATGACCACGATATATCCCCAATAGCTGTGCCGGTGCAATGTGAAAGGGACTCTCTGCCTATCAGAAAATAATCAATCCTGGAGTAAGATTTTCATTTACATTTTGATACCTCCAGATGTCATGCAGGTCCCACTCCCGAATGATGCTTCCTGTTTCTTTTCTGCCACCCAATGAAAGTGCAATCCTGACCCTCTGCTGGTGGTGCATTAAAATCCCTGCATATCACTACTCTTCCCTATTTAATTGTTTCTATTTTTTTTTTTTGCACTGACCGTAGGAACCTACATTGCCCTGTGTTTGATGCATACACTGTGGCCAATGTATATTGAATACCATTTATCTCACCAATCAGGATCACATAACTCCCTTCTTTATCTTTAACCCAGTCTGTTAATTCAAAGTTCAATGAGGATTTAATAAAAATACTCACTCCTGCTTTTTACTTACGGAATTTGAGTGGAACCCTACATGAAAGTCCCTATGTGTTAATCTGAATACGTCTTTCGCTAATAAATGTGATTCTTGAATACATACAATGTTGTACCCAGATTCCTCCACCTCTGTCCACAGTGCCTTTCTTTTGTAAGGGGAGTTTAAGCCTTGCGCATTTATAGATAAAATTTTCAACGACATCTATCAATATGTAACAAAGCTTTATTCCGTTTCCAAGACTGACACTGCCGGTACCAATTCCACACCACGCATAACCATATCCACAAACAAACATTAAACAAATTATTTTGCATGTATTCCTTGTCGGGTTTAACACCGCCAATTATTGGGGGAAGTACCTCCAACATTTTCAGGGTCTTATAAGCCATTGGAAGTACTTTTTCTATTTTTTTATTCTTTATTTCCTTTGCCCATTTTAAAATTTTTGGCCGTCTGTTTCTTCTGACTGTAATTTTCTCTTACCCCTTTCTTTTTATTTCTTTGCTGATCGCCTCCATTCTGTCTGCTTTTGTTCTGTTCCTGCACTTTGTTTCAGGCCACAACTTTCTAGTAGTGAATCCAAATCCTTTGGGTCATTACAAGTATGCTGTTGGTATTTGTACCATACAATTAATTTAATTGGGAACCCCCACTTGTAACGTATATTGTTTTCCCTTAACAATTTTGTGTTTTCTCCAAACTCTCTTCTTCTCTTTAAGGTATTTATTGAGAGATCTCCAAAGATTTCAATGTTTTGAAATGGCTCTGGGAAATTAGACAGATGTTTCCCTGCTTGAAGGATAGAGGAGAGAAATAAAGTAGCCACATGCCCAGAAGGCACAAAAGAGCTGACAGAAATAAGATTACAATTACGTACACTACTACTCCAAACATATTCCCAAGACATGAATAAATGTAAGAACAAGTTTTACTCAATGAGGGATAAAGCGAATAAATTATTGGCAAAGAGAGTTAAAATGGGTTAAAATAAAAACCTCCAGAAAATAAATTTAGTAAAAACCCAATTGAAATGATGGAAGCTTTTCAAAGGTATTACGCTAAATTATATAACTTAAAAGACGAAAAAACAGAAATACAGCCAACGGGAGCGAAGGTGCAAAACTTTCTAAAGACCATTAACTTGCCAAGCCTTGCAGAAGACCAAATAGAGATCCTAAACAGCCCCCTCACAACAGGAGAAATAGAGGAAGTAATCAAGACATTAAAGCTAAATAGGTCTCCGGGCCCGGACGGGTTACCTAATGAACACTACAAACAATTTGCGACACAGCTCCTACCCTATTTGGAAAGAGTATACAAATTCTGGCAAGAAAAGGGCAAGATTGCATCAGAAAATTTGGCGGCGATAATAATAATGTTACCAAAACCAGGTAAACCCGCTAATGAACAAGAAAATTTCCGTCCAATATCATTATTGAATTGTCACGTAAAAATATGTGCCAAAATCTTGGCCATTAGATTAAATAAGGTATTGCCGATGGTTATATCAACAGACCAGGTGGGCTTCGTGTCCGGAAGACAAGCTAGAGATGGCACAAGAAGAGTGATAGACCTTTTACAGGTGGCTCAGACGTCCCTATCCTCTAGTGTGTTCTTATCTTTAGATGCCGAGAAAGCGTTTGATAGAATACACTGGGGGTATATGGAGGCCACCTTATCTATAAAAGCTCTTTCAACATTTTTCCAGAATCTCTTTCTACAAACTGAATGTGACTAAATCCATTATTTTTCCAATAAATATGTCATCAGAATTGAAGAAGCAGCTAACGGATACACATGGGTTTGTGGGAGGAGAGGAAGGATGAAATATCTGTGGGTACAAATGTGCTTACTACGAAAGCTGGTGGAGAGAAACTCAGACTTAGCATTTGAAAAAAAAAAGAAGAAATAGAGAGAATTAAAAAAGTGGAATTCTCATGGATAGTAAGAATCCAGGTTTGTAAATCAATCTTCCTTCCCAAGATACTATATCTATTTAGATGTATTCCACTTAGATTTCCAAGAACAATAATAGACAAAGTACAGAATCTACTTTTAAAATATATATGGGCGGGGAAAAAAACGAGGATAAGGAAAAAAGTATTATTTGCCCCTATAAAAAAGAGGGGTCTTGGAATGCCAAACCTGAAGCTATACCATAATGCCGCCATATTACATATGCTAAGTGAATGTTGGTCCCCCTCGGCAGCTCATAAGTGGATTCAGATTGAAAGCGTCGCCACACCAGCAAGCTCCATTAGACTCGTTATGGAAAGTATATATATTAACCCTATTAAGAAACAATACTCTTTAGATTCTTTGGGATACACTATGGAAATTTGGGAAGAGGTAACGCAGAAAAAAGGTGAAATAACCCTCAAATCAATATCATTAAAAAGTTTGGAAGCAATCATATCAAATATGAACCTGGATAAATGGGTAAATAAAGGATACAGTGATATAGATTCCATAATGAAGGGGAGGGGGGAATAAGATCATATGAGGAGTTGCAAAATGATGGTGGATTGACAAACGAAACCTTTTTTCAATACTTACAGATACAAAATGTGTTAAGTGGTATAATAGAGAAACAAAATAGGATGGGACAGAGGAAACTAGATACGTTTAATATGCAAACCGCAAAGAGGAAAAACCTATTATTCGCGTATAACTTCTTAATTGGGGAGGTAGAGGGAGAAAAATTTGGATACATGAAAAAATGGCAACAAGACCTAGGAACAGAACTATCCCTAGCACAATGGCACCAATCAAGCATAGAGGTGGTAAAAGCCTCAGCCTGTATAAATCACCTAAAACAACTGAAAAAAAACCAGACAAGATAGTACTTATGCCCGAACAGGCTAGAGAATAGTGTACGGGGATACTCACACATGTGTTGGAAAGGGTACCAGAAAAGAGATACAGTGATTCGTGTGTGGTGGAGTTGCCCAAGGCTTCAGGTTCTTTGGTCTGAAGTCCTTGAACTAATTTCCTCCATAACGGGCGAAGCTGCCGACTTATCCCCCCAACAAGCATTATTACATATAGGGGTAAATAAATTCCACCCGCAATACAGAGGAGTAATATCACACTTATAAATCTCAGCAAGATTGTGTATAGCCAGGAAATGGTAGTCTATAGAAATACCAAATATTATAGAAGTCAAAGAAAGGGTTAATGTGCAAATGCCCTAGCCCTAGCAAAGGGACTAAAACAATGGAAAGTCAGGAAAAAGATCTGATACCCATGGGAGATGAAGATGGATGCCACCCCAATTATTGAATGATGGGGGGAGGATCTGAAATATTGACATCAGAATAAGAGATTCCACGATTGGACCTGATACGCTGACGGTTATACACCATTAAAGAATGTATATGTTATGAGTGAATGCAATGTTGAATATATGGAATTTATGTTTTGTCAAATGTAAAAAAAAATTCTTATTTCTGTTTGTTTTTTGTTCCTTCTGAACATAAGGCTAATTTATTTTTCTCTTCTACTCTTCTTAGTTCTGAGATTAATTTCTATAAATAACCCTTTTTTTTCTTTTTTCCTCTGCTCCCAGAGGGAGGAAGGGGAGTTACCTGTAATCTACATAAAAAAAAAATCTGTAATACTATACCAAGGGGCATTGTTTGTGTGTGATCCTCTCCTTGGTATAGTATTACAGCCACCGGTTTACAGCTTTGTTATGTACATTTCTAGATAATCTACTCTTGGGTATTGTCTCATTTTACTGCTCACCCATTACTGATACACAGTGTGGTATGTTTTGTATTGGCTGGTTACTACCGCTATTCGGTAAACACACAATTTTAATTTATTGTTGTCCGTTCTTGTATGCTGTATTATGTTTGGTTTTTAACTTCTACATTGATTGAAATAAAGTATATTTATGTTAATTATCTGTTTCTGTGTTCGTTTTGAGCCTTTTCCTTTTGGTATTAGATTATGAACTGTGTATCAACAGAGCCCATAGGGTTCCAAAACCACCCAACTTGCCAGAGACGGTACCACGGGATGTTCTAGCCAGATATTCATTTTTTCATGTAAAGGATCAACTCCTTTCGCAGACAAGGAAATTACAAGTGCTTCCAGCTCCTTATAAAACTATTCGTTGACCTTTCCTCAGCTACGCTACAAGCCAGGAAATCACTCCAACCTATCACTTCTACCTTAAGAAAATATGAAATTCCCTACAGGTGGGGTTTCCCCATGAAACTACTTATCCGCAAAGATAATGCAGTGCATGTTGTGAAATCCTTTGAAGAAGGAAAGTCTCTCCTAGAAACATGGCAGTTCCAGCATGACAAGCTAGCGGGACCACCAAGGAAGGACTTCCCGGCACGCATCGAACGAGAATGGCAGACCGTAAGGGGCAAATGAGACTTTCTCTTATGGGGTAAAGTAAATGTAATGTAATGGTCCTTTCAAGTGGAGACAGGAATTGAATATCTCCTCCTCTTCATGTTCACCCATGAGGATCTTTTCCCCACTTGAAATTGCACCAATGCTGTTTTACACAGAAGGTGTACCGTATGTTCTTCAGTTGGGCACCACAAAAGTGCCTTGATGTTTAATAGTTTGTGTTAATTTTACTTGTTTTTTGTTATATGTGACTAAGGTAACAACTCTATACAGAACTCCCACTTACAACTTAACATCTATGTACCAAACAATGACAGGGGAAAGAGGTTTCCCAATCACATACAATGGGGATTAAAATTGTCTCAATGAATGTAAAGGGTCTTAACAGCCCCTTTAAGAGATCTGTAATGTGGAAAGAAGCTACTCAACAAAAAGCTGACATACTCTGCGTTGAGGAAACACACTTCTCCAGCAGGCAACCTCCCAAGCTTGCACATCCTAAATACACTACACTTGTAACATCCTCATTTAACAAAAAAAAGAGAGGGGTTATGGTGGCATTTAATTCTTCCTTAGCATTAACAATAGAAGAACAAATTATTGACTCAGAGAGCCGCTATATAATTATCATATGCACAATCAATAATCTACGATATACAATAGTTACGCTTTATGCTCCTAACAGAAAACAAAGCTCTTTCACTAGGAAGCTCTTCAAATTGATAGAGAAAGTAAAAAAAGGCTCAGTAATCATAACGGGCGACTTCAATGCCATAAATGACCCCTCACTAGATACATCTAATTTGAAACCCTCTTCGCATAGAACATTTACTCTTAAGCAGCTGCTTTGGTCTTATAGCCTATTCGATATTTGGAGGCTACGACATAGCGGAGAAAGAGATTATTCCTTTTTTTCCAACAGGCACAGGAGCTACTCCCGTATAGACTATATATTAATAGATAAATCGCTCCTGGACAGATCTACAGACACTCGTTGGGGGACATTAGATGGTCGGACCATTCTCCTGTGTCTCTCACGATTTCAGATAACCTCTCTTCAGACAGTGATTTTGTATGGAGGGCTAAAAATACGATAATTAACCACTCAAAATATACCCAGAGACTAATAAGGGCTCTTGACGAATTTTTTTGATTTAATACTAAAGAAATTGGTAACCCCTTTTCAATATGGATGGCCCACAAAGCCTTTATTGGAGGAGAAATCACAAAATTACAGATAATGGCCAGTAAAGAAAGAGAAAGAGAAATAATATCTGTTCACAGGCATATACATATTTTAGAGCAACAAAATAAAAATTCCCCATCCCCCACTGTAACCGACACAATACTAAAAGAGCGAGACAAAACTAAGAAACCTCCTGCTGTTAAGATACGCTTATAGTCATAAACTAATGAAAACTAAATATTACTCCCAAGGCCAAAAAGCAGGAACTCTACTGGCTCGTAGCCTCAAGCAAAAAACTCAGCAAAGTAAAATCCCCTTTATCAAACACCACACCACTGGGGACAAAATTATCTCCCCTAGGGGCATCATAGAAGCCTTTAAAACTTATTATGAGGGCCTATATAATCTCTCAGAAGACCCAGCAATAATACAACCCACTCAGGAAATGATAAATAAATTTCTTCTCAGAGTAAACCTTCCCCAAGTCTCCCAGGATCAGTTGGACCTCCTTAGCACTCCGATTTCCCTGGAGGAAATTAGGGACACTATCAAAGTGACCCCCACGGGGAAAGCCCCCGGCCCGGACGGTCTCCCCTCAGACTACTATAGGAAATTTATGGATACACTGCTTCCCCATATGAAAAAATCCTTTGACTTAGCTTTCTCCTCAGGGGAATTCCCCAAGGATATGCTAGCTGCCCTTATAGTCACCATCCCTAAACCAGGTAAACCTCCCACCTCCCCTGCCAATTTTAGACCCATATCGCTACTTAACAGCGATGTTAAAATATATGCCAAAATACTAGCCGGAAGACTACAGACCATCATTCCTACTTTGATTAAAAACGATCAGGTAGGGTTCATAGCGGGGAGACAGGCCCCAGACAACACCCGTCGTTTAATTACACTTATGCAATTTTGTGAACGCCATAATCTGACTTCTTCATTTATGACCATTGATGCCGAGAAGGCATTCAACCGAGTGAACTGGTCGTTTGCCTTCTCGGTTCTCACTAAGTTTGGTCTGACTGGCCTAATCCAAACAGCAATCAAATCTTTGTATTCATGCCCTACAGCCCGGGTCTATACTAATGGATTATTATCTACTGAATTTGCCCTTAAAAATGGTACAAGGCAGGGCTGCCCCTTGTCCCCTACATTCTTTATTCTCTCAATAGAACCCCTTGCTGAACTTCTGCGAACCGACCCTAACTCTACAGGGGTCAAAATAGGCCCCAATGAACATAAAATTGCGTTATTCGCTGACGACATAATCCTGATCTCTACAAACCCCTCCAAATCCTTACCCTCAATATTTAACCTGATACAGGACTATGGAGCAGTCTCTTATTACAAGATGAACACATCTAAATCCCAGATCCTTCCAATAGCCATACCCCAGGACCAATTGCAATTTCTTAAACATCGCTTTCCGTTAGATTGGCAAACGGCCTCTATCACATATTTAGGGATCCAATTAACTTCCCCCACCTCCAGACTTTATGAAGCAAATTTTCTTCCACTATTAGCCGAAATAGATAAAGACCTTTCCAAATATGACAAAGTCATACTATCCTGGTTCGGCAAAGCCGCTGTATATAAGATGAGCATCCTCCCAAGATTCCTATATTTATTCAGGACAATCCCCATACAAATACCTAAATCCTTCTTTGCCACTGCTAATACACAAATTAGGAAATTTCTCTGGCAAAACAAATCCCCTAGGATTGCTTTAAATACTCTCACTAGACATAGACACATAGGAGAGTTAGGAATTCCTGATCTGCACGATTACTACATATCTGCAGTAGCAGAACAGATGATACACTGGTGGCGTAACTCCAAGGAAAAAGCCTGGGTAGTGATGGAAACTCAACTAAATAAAAACCTCCCATTGAGGAATAGGATGATTGCGGTAATGTGGCATCTATCCCCTCCCCCAGTAATATATTCAGCAATATCAACCTCAGACTGGGCGCTAAATCAAATCATCACCACAATAAAACAGGATTATATTCCTATACAATTAGACCAGATCCCCTTGACCTTCCTTGAACAGCAAATCCCAAGCATTAAGCTTACAGCTTGGCATTGCAAGGAAAGAGAGAGCACTTTGCAAGATATTTCAACAGAGACCAAACTTCTCCCATTCTCTGACCTAAAAAAGAAGTTCGCCCTTACTCCACAAGAGACATTAACTTATTTAAAAATTCATAATTTTTTCCTTCAAAATATAGATCCACAACCCGCAATGATCCGTTCCCTACTGAATTTTTTAGATGATGTTAACTGTACTAAAAAAGGTATTTCCACAATTATAGATTATTAAACTCCAAGCATAAATTGGTTAAAACATCATTTATACTTAAGTGGGAGGAAGAACTGGCAAAAACCTTTGAACTAACCCAGTGGCAAAAAAACATTTACCTTCATACAGACAACATTTAGAAGCACTAGCTTTCAAGAAGCTATGACCAAAACTGTAATGAGATGGTATTTCTCACCAACAAGGCTTGCCTCAATATACCCCTCCTCCTCACCCTTATGTTGGAGAGGCTGCGGAGAAAGAGGCACCACTTCCCATATACTTTGGGGGTGCCCGGTTCTTCAGCCCTTGTGGAGGGCCACATTTGAGTTAATTAACAAAATAGCCAAGGCACATATCCAACACTCAGCACTTGGCGCTATTCTTATTGGGTATAAATGATATCAACCATAGGGTCAGAATAGTGGCTGCACATCTACTAATGGCTACTAAATTAGTGGTCACTAGGCACTGGAAAGAGACTTCCCTTCCCAACTTCCAAGAAGTAATTACTGTCTTGAATGAAACTTGCACATACGAGCAAATCATATCACTACACAATAATACTCATAAGCGATACCTTTTAAAATGGGGATCTTGGCTAGAAAACTCACTTTGCACAGTAAAGGGGAATATCGGAGTCTAAACTACTGAACTTACAGTCTGGAGGTTATCCTTCCTCCCTCTCCCCCCCCTTTTCACTTCTCTTAGTCGCGCACTAATTCTAGGGTGCAGTACTGATAGAGTAAAACTTGAGAGTGGGACGCTATGGTCAACTTAGAAGTACTTAGTCACTTGATTTTAGGTGTAACCCTTCCCTCACATCCGACAGCAGCGCCGTTACTAGTACGGCCGCCCGGTTCCCCGTGCATGGGGAAGGGGCTCGCGGGCCGACGCCCCCTCTCATAGCCGGTAAGTCTTGCTGTCCTATTGCCTAGCAAAGCTTACCGGTACACCCAGCATCGTGGCTAGCGTTTTTCTCAGCATTTGCCGGCGCTTTCAAAGAATTGGCGCCGCTTTGGCGCCGCCATCTGTTGTGATCGCTGCTCCCCGTACTTCACGTGGAGCGGCGTCCGTCCCGCCATGGTATACCTCGGGTGTTCCGACACCCGAGGCTACGTTCCTTTTATATACCCATGCAATTAAGCAATGTGCTAATTGCACATTGTAATGCATGGGGAGTAAAATATCACATATACTGCCAACTGTATATGGCAGTATTGAAGGTTCGATCAGACTACCGTAGGTTAGAGTCGCCTAGGGAGTCTGAAAAATATAAAGTAAAACTAAAAAAAGTTAAAAAAAAAAAACTTAAATAAAAAACCCTAGCAATTCAAATCACCCCCCTTCCCTAGAACGATATCAAATAAATAAACAGTAAAATCATAAACACATTAGGTATCGCGCCGTCCGAAAATGCCCGATCTATCAAAATGATAATGTTTTTTCACTATTTAACCCGTAACGGTATCCACGTGATCGTACCGACCCAAAGAATAAGTAGACATCATTTGGGAGCAGAGTGGAAGCGTAAAATCCGCCCACAAAAACGTCACAAATGTGGTTTTTCACCATTTTCACTGCATTTGGAATTTGTTTTCCCGCTTCCCAGTACACGCCTGAATATTAAATACCGTCACTACGAAGTGCAATTTGTTACGCAAAAATCTCATAACACAGCTCTTGATGTGGAAAATAAAAGTTATAGATTTTGAAGTTGTGAGTGAAATGGAAGTGAAAAAACTACAAAGCGTTCTTAAGGGTTAATGATGGCTGTCATTGACAATGTTATTAGAGATATTTTGCTCTGCTCTCAGATATGGTATAGTATATACATTGAATTGTGATTAGATATATGATCCTGTTTAATCCTGCTACCTATGATTAACCACAAAATGCATATGTGCAACTATATTGCTAATTTCATTTTTTTGCAGTAACTGTATCTGCTCTCTGCTGACTGTACTGAAAAATCTCAATAAAAACTGAAAAGAAAGAAAAGTTTAACTTGAGAGGCACAATGGACAACCGTTTTCATCTGTTCTGTTCTTTTCGTTCATCTGCTGCCTCAGAATAAAGGGGGTTCCTTTTTAAGCTTCTTTTAGATCCTTATTTTTTAGGCTGTAGATCACTGGATTGAGCATAGGGACAGCAGTTGTGTTAAAAAGAGCAAAAAGTTTCTTAGTGTCTAAATTACTACTTAGGTTAGGGGTCAAATACTGGCTAAAAAGTACTGTATATAGCAATATGACCACCATGAGGTGAGAGGAACATGTGTAGAAAGGCTTCAGCCTTCCAGAGCTGGCACAAATCTGTAATAAGGCATGTATTATAAATATGTATGACACCAATATAAGGAGGAATGGTGTCACCATCATGATTAGAAGCCCCTCAACAAAGAAGAGCATTTCAACAAAAATGGTGTCTTCGCAAGAAATTATTATAACAAGAGCATTTCAACAAAAATGGTGTCTTCGCAAGAAATTATTATAACAGGGATTATGTCACAGAAGAAGTGGTTGATCTCAATAGAAGAATAACAGGAGAAACTATTTACTATTCCAACATGAGGAAAAACTTCCACAAATCCCAAAATCCAACAGGTTGCGGCTAATATTCCTTGGCTTCTAGTAGTCATAATCAAGTGGTATTGTAGAGGTTTACAGATGGCCACATACCGGTCATAGCTCATGACTGTTAAAATTAACAGCTGAATGCAACCTAGTGTCCCAAACATGTACATCTGTGCCATACAAGCGGAGAAGGACACAGATCTATCGCCAGTAATAAAATTTAGAAGAATTTTATGTAATGAAACCGTTGAACAACAGATGTCTATGATGGACAAGTTGGCCAGGAAGAAGTACATGGGAGTGTGAAGACGAGGGTCCTTACATGCTATCAGAATAGTTAAGTTACCACATAAGATAAAAAGATAAATCAAGAGAACCAGAATGAATATCGATAGTTGAAGATGAGGGTCATCAGATATCCCCTTAATAATAAAATAACTAATTGGTGTGTGATTCCCTTGCATTGTGACCAAATATTGAAATCAAATATAAATATAAATATAAGTGTTCAAGGGGGATCACAAGAATTTGTATATGTTAAGAAAGGATATTTTGTTTAATCAAGACAAAGGGATGGACCTGAGGTAAATGGTTAATATTTTTTATTTCAGAACATTTATGGAGTGTGTGGAAACACTGGAGGATCAAGCAGAGCAGTACATTGGGAGTACATACACTTGATGTAGGTGTTGTCTTTGAAGCCCTAAGCCTGCAGTGCTGGTAAACTCTGATGGATCCTAGTTCAGATGTTCAGCTTGGTGATTTCCTTCACAGCTCCATAATCTACAACAAAAAAAATTACTACCTTGTATTTTTGCATATTGTACATCATATCCATAGAGGGTTAGTTAGTCTTGCTGTTTATGAAAATGTTACCCTCTCTATGCTTTCTATTGAAATGTCAACCAATGAGCCATGTATTGTGTGATCTGGTTAGATAATGCAACAGAACATGTTTTTCAGTATAATTTGTGCAATTTTGGAGAAAATTTTTAAATTGTGATCTTGTTCTTGAATGGAAGTAAAGATTTGTTTCTAAAAGCAGCAACTCAGCTAACAATACTAGACACGGATCCATTGCTACGGGGGGAAGTTTTTTCTTATTTCACAGACTTCTTGAGCCTTGAGCCCTGGGGCAATTTCTGTAGAAAACTACTGCACCATAATAGTGCTATTTTTCATTTTTCCATTGTTGTTCCTTAAATTCCTATTCTCATAATGAAGCTGGGAATGCAGTCAGGATTGTGCTAGAAATGAGCATGCTTCACTGGATAGATATACCAGTTCCTATCTAGTGATTGCTCCCCTATTATTAAAAAGTGTTTAGGGAACAATTATTCACAAATACATTTTAAGATACAGACTCTCCTGAGTATTTGCAGACAATTTAAAATAATGAATCGAATATATCAGGAACTGCTATTGGTAAAAGAGACTTGTTTTTTTTAACACAGAAACTGAGCTGTAACTTATATGGAAGTGAACCCTGATCTGGGACTGCATTCATAATAGTGCAGAAAGCTGAGTTAATGTCTCCCAGGATTCTATGCTTGTTCAGCTTCTACAGAAGGGTCTGAATGGAGTTTTTTGGGCTTGTAATCTTTGTGCACAAAGGTTAATGCATAAGAATTTTCATTATAAAGAAGGGTATTGGTAAAAGTCGAGGTACCCAAACCTTTTCCATTGGTCGTATAGTCTACATGTTTCATCGCCTCTGTCTGCCACTCTCTACTTCCCAATAGGCAGTGTCAGACTGGAGCCCCTTGGGTACACCAAATTATGATCCACCAGCCTTTATCATCCCCCAAGAAATCAACTCTCCCAGTCTCCAAATTCAGTTGTCTTCTGTGATATTTCTGGTGTCTAGTCTTTCACTACAGATTGGGTCCATCTAAGGATCCTGATTCTCCGGTGGGCCAGTCCGACACTGGCTGTGGTTGCAGTAGGGTTTAATGAATCATTATCCCATATAGATGCAACCCAATTCAAGTACACTTATACTTTACCTAGCTTTCTAGTTTTTGCAAAAGTGTGATACCTGTCCTGATCTTGAGCTGTCCAATCACCACATCTTTGCCTCCTTTCCTTGGTGATAAATGTCAGTATTCCCCTAGAGCAGTGATGGCGAACCTTTTAGAGACCAAGTGCCCAAACTACATCTAAGACCCACTAATTTACCGCAAAGTGCCAACACAGAAATGTAATTAGCGACTTATACTCTGTGCTCTGTCACAGCTTTCATTCATATCAGCCCCCTGAAGACACCAATAAAGCAGTAAATAGAAGAAATTTGGATGATCATTGTAGCTTCCCTCCAGGGTCCCATAAACAGGAAGAATTGTCAGGGCCGGAGATACAATGATAATCCAGATCTGTCCACACCTTCCCTCTCCTCCAGTAGTCCCAGGTAGAGCTGTCACTTTATAATAGCTCTGTGCACAGCAAGTCCTGGGCTGTCTGGGACTGCAGGAAGATACCTGAAGTCCTCTCTGGTGATGGCCTGAGTGCCCACAGAGAGGGCTCTGAGTGCCACCTCTGGCACCAGTGCCATAGGTTCTCCACCACTGCCCTAGAGTGTTCATTGAACAGAGAACAAATAAAAGAGGCAGCAACCCGTATAGTCTACATGTTTCATCGCCTCTGTCTGCCACTCTCTACTTCTCAATAGGCAGTGTCAGACTGGAGCCCCTTGGGTACACCAAATTATGATCCACCAGCCTTTATCATGCCCCAAGAAATCAACTCTCCCAGTCTCCAAATTCAGTTGTCTTCTGTGATATTTCTGGTGTCTAGTCTTTCACTACAGATTGGGTCCATCTAAGGATCCTGATTCTCCGGTGGGCCAGTCCGACACTGGCTGTGGGTGCAGTAGGGTTTAATGAATCATTATCCCATATAGATGCAACCCAATTAAAGTACACTTATACTTTACCTAGCTTTCTAGTTTTTGCAAAAGTGTGATACCTTTCCTGATCTTGAGCTGTCCAATCACCACATCTTTGCCTCCTTTCCTTGGTGATAAATGTCAGTATCCCCCTAGAGTGTTCATTGAACAGAGAACAAATAAAAGAGGCAGCAACCAGGTGGTTTCCACACAGAAAATCAAGATTCCCATTCAACTAAGGATTGGAGATATATACAGGGTATTAAAATCTAAAACTACAGAGAAAACAAGTATTTTACTTGGACCAGAGCTCCCAATGAATCTTGTAAAAGATGGGTCTCCTCATTTGAGGTCCCGTGTTAATATCCCGCACAGTCCACAGATCCTCCTGATAAAACCATGCCACCGTTCAGACCAGCACCATCGCGTTTCTTAGTTTTTCTTCTACTATTTTGTTATATAGTATAACTAGAAGAAACATGCAGGCAGATGGTGTAGTATGTTTAAACAGATTATTAACAAATTTATTCCAATTTATCATACTCACAAAAAGATAAAATGCGCATATCAAAATCTCCACTAGCCACATTTCCTTGAGCTATCCAGGAGGACATCTGTGGACTGTGCTAGGATATTACACGGGACCTCCCAAAATGAGGAGAGCCCACTTTTCTACAGATTCATTGGGAGCTCTGGTCCAAGTAAAATATTGTTTCTCTTAGGGGTAGTTTTCAGATATTTAGATACCCTGCTATATATCTCCAATCCTTAGTTGAATGGGAATCGTGATTTTCTGTGTGGAAGACACATACACTGGTTAGGCTGGCCTCTTTGATTTTGTTCCCTCGTTGTCAATTAACACCTCCTACTAGGGCGAGGTGTGAGAACTATGGCACTGGGTGCCAGAAGGGGTAGGCATCAGAGCCCTCTCGGGCACTCAGGCCATCACAGAGAGGACTTCAGGTATCTTCTCGTGCGTCCCAGCAGCCCAGGATCTTGCTGTGCATCAGAGCTATTATAAAGGATGACAGCTCTCCCTGGGACTACGGGCGGAGCTGGGGCGGGTCAGTGCGTTCTTTGTTTTCGGTTGGTATGGTGTGTATGTAGGGATGGGAGTGGGTACAGAGAAGGGGGGGTTGTGAGGGGGGGGGGAAGCTGTGAAATGCTGTATCTGCTATCAGGGTGTTCATTTTAATAAAACCATGCCACCGTTCAGACCAGCACCATCGCGTTTCTTAGTTTTTCTTCTACTATTTTGTTATATAGTATAACTAGAAGAAACATGCAGGCAGATGGTGTAGTATGTTTAAACAGATTATTAACAAATTTATTCTAATTTATCATACTCACAAAAAGATAAAATGCTCATATCAAAATCTCCACTAGCCACATTTCCTTGAGTTAGAGATTATAACAGGTTAATCAGGCCTGTGGTGTCCACTCCAACGGGATTACCAGGGAGAAGTTTAGCAATGACCCTAACTCTTATATATTAAATATACTCTTATTTTATTTCAGTTTTTCTCTAAATGACTTATTATCTAATTATCTCTGCCTAGCTCTACATCGATCTCAGACAAGGATTTTCCATTAAGGATTTTTCTAAATATGTTTATGTTTTCTAGAGATGAGAGAACACACTCGTCCGAGCTTGATGCTCGTTTGAGCATTAGCGTACTCGTAACTGCTCGTTGCTCGGACGAATACTTCGCTAGCTCAAGAAAATGGCATCTCCCGCTGTTTTGATTTTTGGCGTCCAGAAACAGAGCCAATCACAAGCCAGGAGCCTCTGCACTCCACCCAGCATGACGTGGTACCCTTACACGTCGATAGCAGTGGTTGGCTGGCCTGATCAGGTGACCCTGGAATAGACTAGCCCCTGCCCGCATCATTCTCTGTCTGGATGCCATTAGGGAGAGATCTGCTGCTGCTGCAGGGATAGCGTTAGGGTGTT
>WNYA01001461.1:0-21642 GCA_019512145.1 Engystomops pustulosus
CTGAAGGTCCTCGCATCCCTAGATGATAGTGAGTTATCACAACGCACACAACTTTATAATGTAGCAGCAACATTGTTATCACAGAGGATGCAACCTCATTGAGTGGAGGCTGCTGCTGGACATTATATTGAGTGGAGGCTGCTGCTGGACATTTCATTGAGTGGAGGCTGCTGCTGGACATTATATTGAGTGGAGGCTGCTGGACATTATATTGAGTGGAGGCTGCTGGACATTATATTGAGTGGAGGCTGCTGGACATTATATTGAGTGGAGGCTGCTGCTGGACATTTCATTGAGTGGAGGCTGCTGGACATTATATTGAGTGGAGGCTGCTGCTGGACATTATATTTAGTGCAGACTGCTGCTGGACATGGCGTATAAGGTGTATGAGTATATGAGTATATGCTGGTGTCACATATTTTCAAATGTAATGTGGGGGACGGGGAATGGCAGCGCAATTTTATGATTTAGGTTTGCTAAAGCTTGGGAGAATTTTCTGTAAGATTCGACCTGGAACCGAATCTGTGCAGCCCACAGCAATATCATGCTGTAAAGTGATATATAACCCCTCTAGTCCTACCTAGGGTTTGTTCATTTTTTATGAATGATTTCCTTTTTTTTTTTTTTTTTTTTTTACTGAACCCACAGCTGCAGCACAAATGGACACTAAAGCATCAAAAGTGGACATTTTAATGGATCTGTACGGACGGGAAATTGTTCGGATTCGATTCGGTGCCTGACGACCCAACCGCACGTAAGAATTAATGAATAGATTTGCTCATCTTTACGTTATTTATTGATGTCACTTTTTTGATACTTTGAGGAAAACGTATGAATTGTGGCCACCTAACAGGATGACATCTGTTATAGGAGGAAAACCGATGCACAGCTGTGCTCCGTCTCCACATATTATTACCTCTGTATATTGGGGGGGGGGAGGGGGGGTTGGTAGGGTGATGGTTTTCTACACTCTCTTCATAAGACTATTGGGGCTCATTTACTAAGGCCTTTGCGCCAGTTTTCTGTAGGACTTTGCACATTCTTTTTAGTGCTTGCCCAGGTATTTAAGAAGTGTCTGCACCACATATGTGTCACACGTGACCCTTTTGTGCCACTAGGCATCATGCAACACAAATTAAGTGCATTCTGGTGCTCAGTCGGACCTTGCGCCAGTTTTCTTTAGGACTTTGCACGCTCTTTTTAGTGCTTGCACAGGTATTTAAGAAGTGTCCGCACCACATTTGTGCCACTAGGCATCATGCAACACAAATTAAGTGGCGTTCCGGTGCTCAGCCGGACCCTGCACCAGGTTTAACGTGCAAAGTCCAACAGCAGTGTGTCGCACGCCACATGTTTAAGGGGCACCAAAAAAGTTGGTGCACTCTGTCAGAGCAGTGCAGGGGGCACCAGATTCATGAATAATAACACTACAGATTCTGCTCCAGTCATAGTGACCTCAACATATAAGAGTGTCCAGAGGTGGAGTAAGTGCTTAACTTATCTCTGATGGCCTCCCAATAGCCGGACATGAAGGCTTCCAGTTATGTCATATCTATTGAACCCCGCCAGAAGGTCAAAGAGTAATTGCTGCTTTTAGTTCATCCACCGCCCAAAAAAAACACTAACAATAAAAACTACAAGTCGTCCTGGAAAAATTACGCTCCCAAATAGCCGAGGTGCCAGAATAATGTAACTCATGTATTTGTACACAGCTGGGGGCCTCGGTGTAGCACTGTGTATACTGCTGGCACAGTAGTAGGTGGCGCTGTCCTGATGTGAGACATTAGATATCCTCAGGATACTTTTGGTATCGGTGTCACCCTGGATTTCCACTTTCCCCCCAGTAAATGCACTTTCCATTTCGGGAGGATTCTGTCTGTATCTGTAGCCTATGAGGACCAATGGCCAACCAGGACTGGTCTGACGATACCAGAGCTTTACAGGGAAAGTGGTATCCAGATGTGTGCAGGTCAGGGTCTCCTCACTGCCCTCCACTCCTGTCCTATAGGGGGGTAGCTGGACTACATGAGCCCCAAGACAAAGGTCTAACATGAAAAGAAGAGGAAAGATCAATATACCGGTAATTGTATCACTGAGAAGAAGACAAAAGATAATAATAATAATAATAATAATAATGATAATAGTAATAATAATATACAAATAATAGATATATCTGAGATACATGGATAGATATGCAATACATTTATAGATACCAGATAGACAGATATAGATAGATAGGAGATAGATAGAAGATAGATAGGAGATAGATAGATATGAGATAGATAGATAGATAGATAGGAGATAGATAGATATGAGATAGATAGATAGATATGAGATAGATAGATATGAGATAGATAGATAGATATGAGATAGATAGATAGATAGATAGATGATAGAAAATAAGCAGCACTCCCAGACTTAGTTGGTCAAAGTGAAAAAAGTGTTGGTCTTTATTCCATGTTTTTGGGGTACAAAAAAATGTACAGAAGCAACGTTTCGGCTAAGAATAGCCTTTGTCAAGCTAGATAGATAGATAGATAGATATGAGATAGATAGATAGATAGATAGATAGATAGATATGAGATAGATAGATAGGTAGATATGAGATAGATAGATAGATAGATATGAGATAGATAGATAGATAGATAGGAGATAGATAGATAGATAGATAGATAGGAGATAGATATGAGATAGATATGAGATAGATAGATAGATAGATATGAGATAGATAGATATGAGATAGATATGAGATAGATAGATAGATAGATATGAGATAGATAGATATGAGATAGATAGATAGATAGATAGATAGATAGATAGATTGATAGATATGAGATAGATAGATAGATAGATAGATAGATATGAGATAGATAGATAATAGATAATCCTCCTTACTTCTTATATATCCTAGGACACAGAATATGAGTAGAGCGGTTGCCATGTCTCTATATGTAGAGTGAAGAGTCCCCGGGCTTCAGTCTCAGGAAATGTTATTCACAGGAAATAGACACAGAAAAAGAAACGTCTATGGTGACAAGAAGCGCAGGCTAAGGCTCTGTTCAGATCTATGTCTTGGTTCCATCTATAGAACGTATTTGCTCATAAGTGATGTAAGGTGTGGAGGGCAATGTGTGACAGAGGGGGAATGAGGAGCAGTCTGTCTAACAGAGGGGGGAGGGGGGGTATGGGGAGCAGTCTGTCTAACACATGAAAGTATGGGGAACAGTCTCTCTAACAGAGGGGAGTATGGGGAGCAGTCTCTCTAACAGAGGGGAGTATGGGGAGCAGTCTGTCTAACAGAGGGGAGTATGGGGAGCAGTCTCTCTAACAGAGGGCTCATCGAAATTGGACAGTAGAAGATTGGAAAAACGTTGCCTGGTCCGATGAGTCTCGATTTCTGCTGCGACATTCGGATGGTAGGGTCAGAATTTGGCATCAACAACATGAAAGCATGGATCCATCCTGCCTTGTATCAACGGTTCAGGCTGGTGGTGGTGGTGGTGTCATGGTGTGGGGAATATTTTCTTGACACTCTTTGGGCCCCTTGGTACCAATTGAGCATCGTTGCAACGCCACTGGGCAGACTGGTTCGAGCTGATAGAAAGGCAACAGTGACTCAAATCACCACCCGTTACAACCAAGGTAGGCAGAAGAGCATCTCTGAATGCACAGTACGTCCAACTTTGAGGCAGATGGGCTACAGCAGCAGAAGACCACACCGGGTGCCACTCCTTTCAGCTAAGAACAGGAAACTGAGGCCACAATTTGCACAAGCTCATCAAAATTGGACAGTAGAAGATTGGAAAAACGTTGCCTGGTCTGATGAGTCTCGATTTCTGCTGCGACATTCGGATGGTAGGGTCAGAATTTGGTGTCAACAACATGAAAGCATGGATCCATCCTGCCTTGTATCAGCGGTTCAGGCTGGTGGTGGTGTCATGGATCCATCCTGCCTTGTATCAACGGTTCAGGCTGGTGGTGGTGTCATGGATCCATCCTGCCTTGTATCAGCGGCTCAGGCTGGTGGTGGTGGTGTCATGGTGTCTTTGGGCCCCTTGGTACAATGCCACAGCCTACCTGAGTATTGTTGCTGACCATGTCCATCCCTTTATGAGCACAATGTACCCTGTAACATCTGATGGCTACTTTCAGCAGGATAATGCGCCATGTCATAAAGCTGGAATCATCTCAGACTGGTTTCTTGAACATGACAATGAGGTCACTGGACACAAATGGCCTCCACAGTCACCAGATCTCAGTCCAATAGAGCATCTTTGGGATGTGGTGGAACGAGAGATTCGCATCATGGATGTGCAGCCGACAAATCTGCGGCAACTGTGAAGATGAAAAAAAATTTGTTAAACAGAAATTATCCAGCTTAGTTTACTGCCAACAAGGTGCTGGGTCCAGTTTCTCATACCGAGACTCTTGGGGCTTTTTTTTACTAGGGAAAAACCCCGCGGCCCCCCCATTTTCCCAACGTTTTCGGGGATCGACATACTGGACAGGGATTGAAGGGGAGTTGTTTGGATTTTGGCCATAGTCATCCGACAGAAATCCGGGGGGGGGGGGGGGGAGACCATCCAACTTATTTTTAAGAGCCTGGTACACCATGCTAAGTAAACGGGTTGGACCCCCTTTTGCCTTCAGAACTGCCTCAATTTCGTGGCATAGATTAACAAGGTCTGGAAGCTCCTCAGAGATTTTGGTCCATATTGACATGATGGCATACACAGTTTTGCCGCAGATTTGTCGGCTGCACATCCATATGCGACTCTCCGTTCCACCACATCCCAAAGATGCTCTATTGGACTGAGATCTGGTGACTGGGGAGGCCATTTGTGTCCAGTGACCTCATTGTCATGTTCAAGAAACCAGTCTGAGATGATTCCAGCTTATGGCATGGCGCATTATCCTGCTGAAAGTAGCCATCAGATGTTACAGGGTACATTGTGCTCATAAAGGGATGACATGGTCAGACAACAATACTCAGGTAGGTGTGGCGTCTGTACCAGGGGCCCAAAGAGTGCCAAAGAAATTTCCCACACCATGACACCACCACCACCAGCCTGAACCGTTGATACAAGGCAGGAGGATCCTGCTTTCATGTTGTTGCATAGCCAAATTCTGACCCTACATCCGAATGTCGCGGCAGAAATCGAGACTCATCAGACCAGGCAACATGTTTTCCAATCTTCTACGTCCAATTTCGATGAGCTTGGTGCAAATTGTAGCCTCAGTTTCCTGTTCTTAGCTGAAAGGAGTGGCACCCGGTGTGGTCTTCTGCTGCTGTAGCCCATCTGCCTCAAAGGTTCGATGTAACTGTGCGTTCAGAGATGCTCTTCAGCTCTACCTTGGTTGTAACGGGTGGCGATTTGAGTCACTGTTGCCTTTCTCATCAGCTCGACCAGTCTGGCCATTCCTCCTCTGACCTCTCTGGCATCAAAAGGCATTTCCGCCCACGAACTGCCGCCACTGGATGTTTTTTTCTTTTTCGAGACCATTCGCTGTAAACCCTAGAATGGTTGTGAGTGAAAATCCCATAGAATCCGCAGTTCTGAAATACTCAGACCAGCCCCTTCTGGCAACACAACAACCCTGCCACGTTACAAAGGCCTCAAATCACCTTTTCTTCCCCCTACTGATGCTCGGTTTGAACTGCAGGTAGATTGTCTTGACCATGTTATATGCCTAAATGCACTGGGTTGCCGCCATGTGATTGGCTGATTAGAAATGAAGTGGTTAATGAGCAGTTGGACAGGTGTACTACTAACGTGGCCGGTGAGTGATGTGCACTCCCAAAAAGATGCCTTAAAAAGTTAAAACGTAATATGTTCCACAAAAAATACCCCCCCCCCCCTTAAAGTTCAGAAAATACGGCTATGGCGTAAGTATATTGAACTCTAAATGGGTTTTATGAGATTTTATATTAAGAACTTTCCCATCCCAATCATTATGTTGGACCCCCAACTAAGACAACCAACCCCCAGCCAGCAATCTGAGAACCCTGAAATAGTGTCCTTTTGAAAACTTAATGCCTATCTTCAGATCTGAGGTAATACATTCGTACAGCTATGATTCAGTCCATGCAGATGACCTTTTTGCTAATCCACGATGCTGGACACACGGTAATTGGCACAAGTTTGACATTGTGCCAATGTGAAAGTTTCTGAAGGAAAAATCTAAGAATGAAAATATGTAAGAAGTTTAATGGAGACAGAAGAGGAAAATCGTATCCGACATGGTTGTGAATCAGTATCTATAGGAACACCTATGTGGTAGCCTCTGGAGCTGCATCGCTGACACTGAGATCTACATCGAAGACGTCTATTGCTTAGCTTCTTATAGTGTTAGCTTGATGCTGTGGGTGTTGTAGTATCTCTCACACATTTGCTATGACCTGCTCGGCACGGGAGGGGTTGTGTGTGGCTCTTACTGGAGGGAGTGAAACTGTGTCATCTGTGTTATATAGAGTCTCGCTCCTGGATAGTGGAAAGAGTGACGAGAAGCACAGGTGACAGCCCTACAGGACAAGCTATACTGGCCGCTCACTCGTGCTCTAAGGAACTGGACCAGGAAACTTGCTTTACATACTAGAAGCTGACCGCCATGATCCAACCGGAACAAGCTGCACCTTACAGAGGGATGACCCCTGGATTATGGAGCGTCATGAGGGCAAGGCAACAACCAGAATCCATTATACGTTGGACAAGCCGGAGGATGACCCCAAAACTCAACCACTGGCGTAGGAGACCCATTAACCTATATTTCCTGGTAAGTGATTTTCTTCTATGCTACTGTGACTGAAGACTAGGTTAATGGATACATGGTTAGATTGTAAGCTCTTTAGATAGGATACTTGTGGTGGATTTATACATAAGCACTGTCTTTTTGCCCCAGTGATAGAGACTGACGGTTTATAGGGGATATTCTGACCCACCATCTAGAGCATCCTCCGCTGATGCCCGATATGCTTACAGACCATAGGAGACTCGATACCCGGGCCAATCAAGCTTAGCTATCCATTAGGGGCCCGCAGTAATAACCGTATCACGCCCATGATTATAAGGACCACTCCACGATCAGATGCTCCATGTAGTAAATATGGAAGACTGGACGGAGAATGGACTTCTCCCGATCTTTGCTCAATCGCCTTCTGTTGTTGGTCTGGTGTAATGTCCATCAGTAAAATACACAATTGTTTTATAGGATGACGAGTATAGATTTCCAACTCATGTAGAAATCCCCACTGAACTGGAGACTTAGAGGCAGGACCACCAATCCTAGATCATAACTGTTTGTCTGCTTGCCTACAGAGCTGAAGGAAAGAGGGCAACGGGGGTTAATGCTGATCTTGGTGACTGGGCAATAAATCGTCTCCTTTACACAGTAAGTAATAGTTAGACAACACATAATCATAAGCGTATGACAATAGATCCAAGCCTCAGAAGGAGGAAATGTGGGACATTGTCTAGAGGAGTCAAAGACAAAGTAACTACCTGGATGGAAACGGGTCACCAAGTCAACCTAATGCCTGTGAGGGGCTGCGAGGGTATGGTTGTATCTGGGGAGGCAGGAACTTACGGGAACCATAAGTGCTCCAGCACAGAAGAGAAGACTCATATGTTGTATAAGGTCCACTACCTCTGTTCCGGTGTCTTCTCATTACATATGGAGCCCATCAATGATCAGGAATATTCAGATAGGGGAGGCAACTTAAATTTGTAATCGTTGCACTAGAGATCTTACATATCACAACACACCACTGTCCTGACCAGAGGGCTTGCTGCCCGGACAGAAGAACCTGGTGCCCCCTCTTCCCATTCTGGTGGGACTACTACTCTAATTCCTGTTAAGAGGGTCAGAGGCCACTATCCACCTCCTGTCTAAGTTTGAGTGAGCCACTGATCTTCCTAATCCAGAACCATCCAGGGACATTCATGGAAGTTCTGTCCTGCACATGGAAACTGGTGGACTATATACTTTCCTGGTAAGGAGGGCCACCATCAGAACCTCCTGTCTGGGATGAGTGAAGTCCCACCTGTCTTTCTGGACAGTTTCTGTCAGGCACAGAATATCTGGTGGAACTACTCTACTCTACCAACCTGACAGAAGGGTCGAGAGGTCCACCATCCATCACTGGACATTCTGGACGGAGGATCAGGATGGGCTCCACTCAGTCCACCACAGGAGGTTCTGAATGGGTTGAAACCCACTTCTTGGCGTTTCTATTGGGTTTACTCTATTCCTTCTAGGCTTTCTGTAGACTACTACCCCCTACAAAGTTCCCTATAGTTTCAAAGTTGCACTATTGTTTGTGAATGAGCAAAACCTGTAAAGTACAATATGACTATTGAGGGCACTTGAAGTGAAGGGTCATCATTCATAATGCGGTCACGTATCAGAACTATTTCTCTTCAGCTTTCTAGATTCCTACATCTATCCTTAAAGGGGTCTTTTAAAGGTCTGTTGTTTACAATTAAGCTTAGCCCTATTCCTCAAAAGGAACACTACAAGACAAGAGCTGTGTCTTTAAATCCCCTTTAAGGAATGATGGGACAACCAATTGAACAGCTTTCGTGATATGGAACCAGTTCTTGCTACCTTTATAAGTGCAATCAGTTCTAGAAAGCGATTTCCGTTGCCAAACTTTTTTATGGACGGCATCATGTTCTGTACAACTACTATACAACACACAAACAGACGTACATGTCATTCAAGGGTAATTGATACAAATACACAGACAAATATAAGATGAATAACTTTATGGCATAGTACGTATAATATATTAGTGAGGTGAAGTGACTAAACCTTAGCGAGTGGTTATGCGTTCTGTGGTCATCTGTCAGAGTGCAACCTGGAAGACATGAATCCTGAATACCCCATGACCCCTGTATAATGCTAGCTTTGTGTCTATAGGGGGACCTAGGGCTCATTCATATGGATTTGCAACCATATCCGCCCCTATTGTGACCTCTATGGCTCCTGGTCACGCAATGGAACAACACGGTTGCCCACCAAGTCGGGGACGGCTCCTGGCGCTAAAGAATAGGCTTGTCAGGACTTCGGTGTTGAATGGCAGCATTTTGAGTAAGGAATTGCCAAATTACCATGGAGATTCTCTCAATGGTCCTGTGGACCTTCATACAGAAAGAGAGACAGTCACCCGAAGTACCTGATGGATCCTAAAGCGTAGGTAGCTTACCATTGAAAGTCTCTTATTGTTGTATGTTTGCCTTGAAAGGTCAGGTTAGGCTCCCATGTGTTATTGCGCGGATGTTTACAAGTCTAAGCATGGTCTTACAACTTAGAATACTGTGGCATTTGAAGAGGTATGAGGGCCTGGGGGGCAGGGAGAGTTAAGCTGGAGGTCCTCTGCAGGGATCTTATTTGGGATCCCCCATCTATTACATCAATATTGACTAAGGATGTGTTTGAGGTTAAACACCTCCAGAGTGTTTAGACATGTAATGACATCTTCCTACCAACTAATGAGATGCATCAGACTGATACTTCCTATGGACACTCATGCTAAGGTCACCATACCCAGTTGCTTTGTCCGACCCACTAGCCCTTAGGTGAGACATGTCACATATTTCGAATGTTCTCTATTTATACATAGTAATTTAGTGCAAAGTAGAGAAGAAGTTGAAGGAGTAGCACAATGAAAAATTTGGATTAAGATCCTGTGTGGGGTGCACGCTTAGGGACTCTGGCTCAAAAGACCCTTACACAATTCAATCCAAAGCGAGGAAGCCAGTCACTCGCAATGTCATAGGGTATTTATTGCACCAGTGAACAAAGATACTGTGCAATAAAACTCACTATTGGAAACTTGGAGTTGCTGCTCCTCGCTTTTTGGATTGACATATTAATTTAGTGATATAATGGGGATGATGGTTACATCAAAACTGGCTTAGCAAACCTTAAAGGAGGTTACCGCATGGGTACTTTTCCACTACTATGACAGGATACGATCGCTGTGGAATTTTTGGTCCTCTGTTCTGCTGATTTCTAGGGGGTGAGTCAATTAAGTAAGTTTGTGTGGACATTCCCTTTAACGGCATTGTGAGTTCTATGAGTCATTTGGGGAAATTCTACAATTTACACAAGCAGTTGACTACTGAAGAATCTTTGGAGGGACCCAGATTTTTTTGTTCAGTACGTTGTAGGGCCCATTTATTTCAAGTATTTTTTCATCATCGGTCCTCTAGGGGCCTGCAGGGGAATTGAAATTTGTTGCTGAATGTTGGGGATCTAGTAAAAACAGGCCACACAATATATATATATATATATAAACTATATATATAGGTGGAAGAGCCTGTAGAAATTACGCAGATTTTGAAAAACTTGACGGTCAAATATTCAATTTCAAAACAGTACAAGGCGGTCCCATCCTATAAGGACACTCAACTACAGACAACCCATGTACAAAGACCCCTACTGACCTCTGTGAAGTCTCGGATGTTACTCATTCCAGGCTGCAATGAGTCACTGTAGGGTCTGAATGAAGCCTTTTAGAGATAATCCTTGGTCCCATTACAGCAAAAAGTTTATTTTAAACTCCAATGAACTCCAATTTTTTTTTGTCTGGATCTACAATTATAAAAATATACAGTTCGACTTACATACAAATTCAACTTAAGAAACAAACATCCGGACCCTATCTTGTACGAGACCCGGGACTGCCTGTATTTGCCTGAAGGATAAAGCCATGATTGCTTTTTTTTAGATTAGCATTCAGGACTCGGCTTCCTTAGAAAAAACCAATAAAAAACATCTTGGGGGTTAAACCTTCATCAGCCCTAGTAACCTCCAAATGTTTTATAATGGGCCTCTAAGGTTCTAGAAACGCTAGGACTTTGGAGGATCTTCCTGTACTCCCACTTCCCACTGGCCATGGAACTGACAAGGGTTATTTATTACACCTGAAACAAGGGCCCTTCGGATAATAAATCTGATCTGACTCTTCAGGGAGGTTGGGGTCACACTTCAAGCAAGTCCTGAGTTATACAGGTCAATCCCATTGCTACTTGTCACTAAGCTGCTGTCAATAAATAAACAGGATAGTTTACATAAGAATAGCTAATTCCAAGAAGTCTAGACGAACAAGAAGCATGTCTGACACATGTGACTACGAGGAACACTCCCCTTACACAAACCAATGAAATAACTGAAGCACACGCCTACAGCTGTTGATGTGACAATGGGAAAGTATCTTCTTTCTCTCTTTTGATCTTATTCATGACATATGTCAATATTAGCCTGGGGCCACTCTGAAATACTGCATAACTTACAGCCACCAACCCTACCATGAACATGTAAGTAGAGTTTCTACTGTTGAGAATGTCCTGTCTTCTATTGGGCGGTCTTGAACACATCAATTATGGTGGATTTCGAATGGACCTGCCAAAACACTCTTGAGGATGGTTTGCCAATAAAAACAAATATGTTGCCAGGAAAATTTCTGATACCAAAACTTGGCAGAAAGATCACTCTTTTTAGGAGATCACCATTATATCCAGAGATAGATTTTAAGCTTCTTACGCTTGGCTTTGAATGGACCACTCATTCAAATCACATTTTCTCTATATTTTGAAAAGATGGATCCATGATGACAAGGTAGAAACCACTGAAGGTATATCATTAGTTGTTTACATGATGAGGACTCTTATGTACTGCACTACTTATTCCAGTGTCGCAACATCACACCTTTTCTGTGCCTCCCCCCCAACTCGATAAGCCCTTGTTGACTTTCAACGATTGTTTGACTGATCTACTATAATTGTATTTGCCATCTTCTACCATGATCATTCCTGTGGCCCTAAATCCTAGTGTGTCCTTACCCGCTCGAGCTCTGTGTTCTTCCACAATCCTTATGCTTCCTATTCTTATGTTACTCAAGTCTTCTGCTCTCCCAAGTTCTCTTTGAATCACTAAGCAACCATGCACAGGTCCTTGTCTCGGGTGACACAAGCAACTTGGTCAATGCTAAATGTACTCCAAATGTGTTCTTCTATTTTGTATTCTTGCACTGAATTCCTAGATTTGCCATGTACCTCTTTATTGATCACCTGACCATCTAATCTGTTTATCATTGTGCCGTTGTGTCTACTTGCCCCTGGCCTTTCTAATCACATTCTGCAGTCATGGTGACATTACCCGTATTCCTGACATGACTGTTCTCAGGCCAGAGATCTTCATCACTTTCTTTCCAAGTAGAAGGTTCGGTTTATTCAGTCCAATGACTCATCTGCATTATCTCTTCATCCTATCCAACCATGTGTGATATACAATAGACCTAATTGCTCACAGTGTACTCGGATGTATGAAGGATCTGTTTTGCACATAAAAACAAACTGTTGTGATCCAATATTTTTTCCAATACCAAAGTCTAGACAAAAATTTCACAGTTGATGGACATAGGCACTCCACATGGATACTTTATCTATTTCTCTGGGTCATAGGTTTAAAAAACTATGTATACACAGGGCACAGAGCCAAAGGAGTTGTTTCGTATGGTGTCCTTAGGATCTGTCAGGGCAGCTGACTTTCAATTGAAATGTGTCGGTGTAGAATGCCCAACTGTAAGCGACATGGAGCAAACTGCTTAGCTCGTGTCCTTGTGTTTTATTGGTGGCCACTGCTGACCGGTTACAGAGTTGGCGGTTATCCTTGACCATTAACTCAAATGCTCAAGTTACCAGTGCCATCCATTGTAAATTCCTGTCCAACTCCTTTAATTTGCCCTAATTGTCAGCACAATTGTCAGTCTGCTGCCAATAGCTGAAAGAAGATTTCCTCCATAAACAGGTATATGAATGCGTTTTCACTGAGGACCGTTACACATCCATGAGGATATATGTCCCGATGATTAAAAAAAACAAGTTCAAGAGTCTTAAATTCTCTAAAATGTACCCCTCCCTTCCATTGTGTCCTCTCCCATCTAGCGGATGAACCTGAGTGATGTGAGGTACAATACCAATATGTAACTAATATATATATGAGCCTACACGTCATAACCTATGATATTGCATATCAGTGCATAAGTTATTAGACAGATTTACTGTTCATCCTCAACATGTCAACGTTTCAGAGAATAAAAGATCACAGAAACAAGATTGTAAAAATTGAATTAAAAAGTAAATGATAGCTAAGGGGGAGGGCCTGCACTGTGTGTGTATAAACAAGTCGCAAAGATAGCCATATGAAAAAGTTTGTACATGGGCAATGGGGAAACCTGACGAGATCGAGACGGCAAGCTGCAAGGTGGGACCAACGCGGAGACACCAAAAAAAGAAATCCTCAAGTCCTACCAACAGCTTATAATTTGAGGATTTCCCAAAGACGAGACAAAGGGAGTCGTAGATATACACCAATAAACCTTGTGTTGTGTAGGTCTCCCATACTGATCGCTCAGGGACCTCTTGAGACCTCTGAAAGAGTCCGGTAGTTTATGGTTTAAGATATTTAAGATCATTGGATCGGATTTGTTTTCACCTACATCCCACAGATGATGGAGATCATGGCATCATCTTCAGCTCTGTACCATGTTCCTCAGACCGTATCTGGGATGAGTAAGGGCATTTGTATTCTTAAAGAATTCACTGCAATTAAGGCGGTAAGTTGGTCTGTACAGCGTTTCGGTAGGTGGCATGTGCCAGAGTTACATCCACATGATGCCATGATCCAATGATCCCAGCAGAACAGCTCCCGGACCATCACACTTCCTCCACTGGTGCCACCTCTTCTCCTGACTCGTATTGTAGATACTGTAAACAATAAAGTCATATAGTTAGATATTTTTTTCCTACGACTGTATGGGTAGGGATGTCATGTACAGTCATATGAGCTGCAGGTGGTGCCAAGGAGTGACCTAACCTGCTGGTACAGCCCTCTAACATTTTATTGTTGGGTTCAAGCCACTGGTCAGCGGGTGTGATGCCAGAGGTCCAGAGGAGAATGGTGCTGACGTACTGGTTCTGGATGTTTTTGCGGTGTTGATTAGAAAGGCAACAGTTGATTCTCAAGATCGTCCACCCGTGGGTAGCAGAACCAAGGTAGGCAGAAGAATTTGGTTTATGGTGTTAGAGTGGAGCGTATCTATGATGTGCGCACTAGTTGACATCGAACCTTGGGCAGGATGGCTACAGCAGCAGTAGTGATGACCACACCGGGTGCCACCCTTTCAGCTAAGAAACAGGAAACTGAGGCTAACAATTTGCCAAGCTCATCGAAATTGACAGTAGAAGATTGGAAAAATGTTGCACTGGTCTGATGAGTCTCGATTTCTGTTCTTCGCGTCGCACATTCGATGTAGGGTAAGAATTTGGAACTTTCAACAACATGAAAGCAGGATCCTCTGCCTGTATCAACGGTTCAGGCGTGGTGGTGGTGGTGTCATGGTGTGGGAAATTTTCTTTGGCACTCTTTGGCCCCTGGTACAACGCACACACCTACCTGAGTATTGTTGTCTGACCATGTCATCCCTGTATGAAAGCACAATGTCCCTGTAACATCTGATGCTACTTTAGCAGATAATGCCCATGCCTATAAGTGGAATCTCTCAGACTGGTCTTCTTGAACATGACAAGAGGTCACTGGACACAAATGGCCTCCCCATCAAGATCTCAGTCCAATAGAGCCTCTTGGGATGTGGTGGAAGTGAGAGTTCCGCATCATGGATGTGCATGGCCGACAAATCTGCGGCAAACTGTGTGATGCAATCAGTCAATATGGACCAAAATCTCTGAGGAGGCTTCCAGACCTTGTAATCTATGGCCACGAAATTGATGGCAGTTCTGAAGGCAAAAGGGGGTCCAACCCGTTTACTTAGCATGTGTTGTACCAGGCTAGCTTAAAAATAAGTTGGATGGTCTCCCCCCCCCCCCCCCCGATTTCTGTCGAAGATGAATGTTGCCCAAAATCCAAACAATCCCTTCTAAATCCGGAGCCCAGTTATGTCGATCCCCGAAACGTTGGAAAATGGGGGGCCGCGGGTCCCTTAGTAAAAAACCCCAAGTGTCTCGGTATGAGAAATGGACCCAGCACCTTGTTGCGCGTAAACTAGCTTGGATAAATTCTGTTTACAAAATTTTTCATCTTAATCCTCAAGTCCTACCAACAGCTTATAATTTGAGGTTTCCCAAAGACGAGCAAAGGGAGTCGTAGATATACACCAATAACTTGTGTGTGTAGGTCTCCCATACTGCGTCAGGGACTCTTGAGACCTCGAAAGAGTCCGGTATTAGTTTATGGTTTTAAGATATTTAAGATCATTGGAGTCGGATTTGTTTTCACCTACATCCCACAGATGATGGAGATCATGGCATCATCTTCAGCTCTGTACCATGTTCCTCAGACCGTATAGGGATGAGTAAGGGCATTTGTATTCTTAAAGAATTCACTGCAATTAAGGCGGGGCGGTAAGTTGGTCGTACAGCGGTTGCGGTGAGGTGGCACGTGCAGAGTTACATCCACTTGATGCCATGAACCAATGATCCCAGCAGAAAACAGCTCCGGACCATCACACTTCCTCCACTGGTGCCACCTCTTCTCTGACTCGTACTAGATACTATAAACAATAAAGTCATATAGTTAGATATTTTTTTGCCTACACTGTATGGGTAGAGAGTTCGTGTACAGTATAGAGCGTGCAGGTGGTGCCAAGGAGTGACCTAACCTGCTGGTACAGCCCTCTAACATTTTATTGTTGGGTTCAAGCCACTTATTACATGGTATTTTTAGACAATGAAATGTTTATGAAGGTAATTCTGTTTTTGATGTGACCTAATAAAGTGGCCGGTGAGTGTATACCTTAATTGATTTTCAATTTTTAGCACATCATTCTGGGAAGTGACACATTTTGGTTGTAAATGTTTTATTATCTTTTTAAAGTGTTTTACTTACTTAGTTTTTCATAAAACATTACTTGGCTTTTTTTACAGTATTTTGTAGACCCCCAATATTTAACTATAGTGCAATGTATTATTCTGTCACTGGCTCTAGCACAGCCTCATTGACATAAACTAAAGTCAGACCTGGGGGCAGGGGTGATCCTAAACTTTATGTTTCTTGAGGCGCACTATAGGATGGCACCACCCCCCGCCCCATCCAATAGTAATATATAAGGTTATTTATTTACTAAGTGGGTTCTCCAAGTAGCGTCTCCCACCCACGCTGACATTGGGTGTGTAGAGACACTATTTTTAAGAGCCTGGTTCTTCTTTGCAGCAGGTAACTGCGGCCTGGATGCTACCCCCCATTTTGCTCTAGGTGTTCCCAATTCTGCTTCTCTGCTGCCAGCCCTGACCTCCTGCTCCGTCCCAGACCTGAACCGTTACCGCCTGCCTTGACCATCTGCCTGTCCCTTACCAGAGATTGCCTGGCGACTTGATACTTCGACTTTGGCTGCCACCGCGGACAAGTTGCGTCTGTGGATAGACCTGGTGGTACCACACCACAGCAAGACCAACCTGCTTTGTGGCGGGCTCTGGTGAAGACCGGGTGCCACTTAGACTCCGGTCCCAGGTGTCGCCTTGTGTCATCGCCCACGGCGGTCCAGGGGGTTCACTACCCCAGAAGCCTGACAAAGAGAGGGGAAAAAAACCTGTTTTGCAATTTTGGGGGTAGATGCATTGCCTAGTCAACAACTCCCAGTTGTAATGTAATGGCTCCCTATATTTGGCACCTATATATCTATAGGGAGCCAATCTACTCAATGGTCCCCCTAGTGCGTAAATCTTTAATGGTCGATGGAAGGTTACCATCCAAATCCAATGAAAGATAAACCTTCCACTAGACTCATCAGAACAATAACAAAGGAACAACACAAGGGGGCACATTTACTTACCTGGTCCTGCGCGTTCCGCGACCCGATTCCCCATGCACTCTGTCGTGATTCACTTACATTGTGCGCCCGATATCCTGCATGTGTCGGTTCCCCACGCTCAGGTCCGCTGGAGTTCACCTTCTTCTTCCTGGTGCATGTAAGTGCTTGAACTTGCGACACAATTTGAAAGTTAAATCCCATGCTCAGTACGAATCAGTCGGATGGTGTCCAACCCCCCCCGATTTCTGTCACATGAATGTACCAAAATCCAACAATCCCCTTCTAAATCCCTGACCCAGTAGTGCGATCCCCAAAAACGTTGGAAAGTGGGGCCGCGGGTCCCTTAGTAAATAAGCCCCAAGATGTCTCGGTATGAGAAATGGACCCAGCACCTTGTTGGCAGTAAACTAAGCTTGGATAATATTCTGTTTACAAATTTTTTCATCTTAATCCTCAAGTCCTACCAACAGCTTATAATTTGAGGATTTCCCAAAGACGAGACAAAGGGAGTCGTAGATATACACCAATATACCTTGTGTTGTGTAGGTCTCCCTACTGATACGCCAGGGACCCCTTGAGACCTCTTAATGTGTCCGGTAGTTTATGGTTTAAGATATAAGCAGTAGATCCTGTAGTAGGATCTATTGGATCGGACTTGTTTTCACCTACATCCCCAATGATGGAGAGTCATGGCATCATCTTCAGCTCTGTACCATGTTCCTCAGATCCGATCTGGGATGAGTAAGGGCATTTGTATCTTAAAGAATTCACTGCAATTAAGGCGGTCTGTACAGCATTTCGGTAGGTGGCATGTGCCAGAGTTATATACATGATTCATGATCCAATGATCCCAGCAGAACAGATCCCGGACCATCACACTTCCTCCACTGGTGCCACCTCTTCTCCGACTGCGTACTGTAGATACTATCAACAATAAAGTCATATAGTTAGATATTTTTTCCTACGACTGTATGGGTAGAGATGTTGTGTACAGTCATATGAGCTGCAGGTGGTGCCAAGGAGTGACCTAACCTGCTGGTACAGCCCTCTAACATTTTATTGTTGGGTTCAAGCCACTCATTACATGGTATTTGTAGACAATGAAATGTTTATGAAGGTAATTCTGTTTTTGATGTGATGACCTGTTGTTTTCGATCCTTAGCTTGCGGCCCTTCAGCTGTTGGACACCTACAACTTCTAGAATGAAGGAGCAACAAGCTAGAAGTCACAGCCAAAAGTTTCAAGGTTTGTTCACTCGACATCATCAATGGATTGATCGGTGAGGCTCTGACTCCCTTTACCTACACTAATCAGTTAAATAAAGTGGCAGTCATAGCAATTCGTGGAGCACTACATCCCCTTTAATGTCTACAGAGGTACCGCGCCTTACATATAGCTGTGGTGGCACAACTGAGTTTCAATTATGCATATGATATTTCAGTGATTGCTGCAGAACCAGAGATGAAAATCTACACGGAAAGGTCTTTCAGGAACTATTCTAGATACCAAGAAACTTTGAAGTGTTGTGAAATGTGCATTATACAGGCAATCCTCCTCATGTGCAAGCAACATCATTTCCACTGCTCCAGGATAGATGGGAAGACCTGGTATAAGTAATGTGTCCATCCCAAGACAGTGGGGTCAGTCTAGAGATAGTGGAGACCATATTGTAAGAACGGAAGAACCAATAGACACCAGGTCAGCACCAGGTATGTTCATGTTTCATCTTGCACGTATAGATAATTTAGTCGTTGGCCGTCTTTCCCAATATATTTTTTTATTGGTTTTATTATCATTTTTTTTTTCAAACACATATCTAAATGTTCAGTTTGCAGGATCACACTCCATGAGGAACCTTGGAATCGGCGGATGGATCATGGGTTTTAGTGAATTCTGCAGAAATGGGAACCAGGAGGACCACATGGTCAGAAGAACGTTGCCTGTATAAACGATAATCAAAGGGATAAGTACCTTTACACCTTAAAGTTGTACAGTTGCCCCCTCTTTATGAGGCATTGAGGATGGAGGGCAATTGCAATTGAGCACCAGCCCAGGGGTATAGCAAGATATAGCAGCTAGTTACCAGACTCGACAAGAGTTCTATTTAGCAGGACTGCTTTCGGGGTTCAGGAGATGGGGCACCTAAGTACCCGATTCTGTATGTAGACGTTAGCTTGCAGTCTTGGGCAGTATGTATTTGTTCCAACCACCTGCAATAAAAACTTGTGGCTTGTGTCCTGTAAAACTAAATATAGGGAGATAGATGGTCGCTGATTGTTGTGAATAGTTCGTACTCAGAGAATTTGACCCTCCAACTCTTTCTTCATCTTCGCGATTGATAATCATGGTTCAGGTTAGGGTAGTTGTGTCAATTATAACAAGGATTGGTGTGTTTGAAGGCTTTATGTTTCTTTGACCTCTCCAGTCTGATAGAGTTGAAAAGAAGTACGATAATTGTGATCGGGTAGGCCCGTGGTAGGGTGAAGCTGGAGGAAATATGTTCTTCCCCCCCGTAGCTGGCGCAGTTGCGGATGCAACCATCAACCAGCTACATTTCGTTACTTACCATGCTTATGCTCTTTGAGATTACAGGGTCCAGGTGGATCTAGCTCCGTTTATGATTATCTTAGCTCTGATGTGACAAAGAATGTCCTTCGCCTGCGAGAGCTATTTTTCTCCATCCATTCCAATCATTGTATTAAACATATTCCAATGGGAAAGAGTAACGACAATGGGGGCCACATTATAAGTAGTCGGAACTTCACTAGAAGTGTCTGCCCGTGTATAATGCCGGGTGGTTGTATAGGATTCATTAAGAACGTTCGGCAGAAAGAATCATGAATCGGTCAGCTTTTTTCCAACCGTATCACACACCACTTTTTGTGGTGCACCTTCAAACTAGGCGCTGCGGCAAGACTTTAACATGTTAAATCCACGATCACGGTCCGACTGAAGCCCCGGAACGCACCCAAATTTGTTCACATTGAGGCTAGCACAGCCGCTCCACAAAAAGTTCGTGCAACACAATAGTGCGCAGACACTACTTAATACCTGTGCAAGGAGTTTTACACCTACAAAGAACGTGCAAAGTCCATCAGAAAACAGTCACCAGCCCTTAGTAAATATGCCCCAAGGTGTTTAAAGAACAAACAACAAATTTCCATCAACAATCTCAGTCTCTCAACTAACACTTCACATTCAACACATTTGGGCACATTTTACTTAGCCGCCGACAGAGTTCACACCCAAAGTGGGATTGTCCGACAATTAATGCACAAGATTTGCATGTGTTTTGCTTCCCTGCTCAAGTCCGACGGAGTTCTCCATCTTTCTTCATGGTGCTGTAAGTGCATGGATGTGACCAATTAAATATTAAATCCGCGCTTTTCCGCGCGCAGTCCGATCAGCGGTTGTCCAACGTTCACCCCCCGATTTCTTGTGCAATGAAAGCGGCGCACCTGTGCCACATCCTATAGTGTAACGACAAAATCCCCTCTAAATCCTGTCCTGGGGGGCAACTCCTGAAGAACCAGGACAGAAATCATCTGCGGACCCTTAATAAATAGCCCCATTGTCCTTTTATTTTGGATAATAAAGATGACTCATTTTTGATCATTTACACACCTCCTTTCCTCTTATTCGTTTGTGAACTTTGTTCAAACCATTGTCAGACTGAGCCCAAGAAAGTAACAGGAGTGGTCCTATAAATGTCCTGGAGTCCAAGGAGAAGACAACCAATCTGCAAGAGCCGACACGGTCCCTTTAAGGAATATCATATATAGTAGTTGATCAGACTTGCTTTGCCAAAAAACTTGACCTATCATCTTTATTCACGTTAAGGAGAAACCTTCCATTTTTCCAATCTGATCTAAGCCTGAACCACCCTCTGGAGGACTCTCCTAGGATGCAAATTTTCGTTCTTTATTTACTTGAAACAATTTCCATTGCCACTGATTAACACTTTCCATTACTGCAGGTTATGATAGAAGTTGCAGCTTTATTTCTGTTCTCTTATCTGGGTATAGAGATATACATCAACGTGGATCATTGATTTATTGATTGTCCACTCTTGAAATTGTTAAGTTGTGAATGTAGAGGAACTTATCTGAAACTTCCTGTAGCATAATCTACTGACTGACAACTCTATAGCCATGGAAGATAAAAAAAAAAATTAAATCCTCAAGTCCTACCAACAGCTTATAATTTGAGGATTTCCCAAAGACGAGACAAAGGGAGTCGTAGATATACACCAATATACCTTGTGTTGTGTAGGTCTCCCATACTGATCGTTCAGGGACCTCTTGAGACCTCTGAAAGTGTCCGGTAGTTTATGGTTTAAGAAATAAGCAGTAGATCCTGTAAGTAGGATCTCATTGGATCGGACTTGTTTTCACCTACATCCCACAGATGATGGAGATCATGGCATCATCTTCAGCTCTGTACCATGTTCCTCAGACCGTATCTGGGATGAGTAAGGGCATTTGTATTCTTAAAGAATTCACTGCAATTAAGGCGGTCTGTACAGCATTTCGGTAGGTGGCATGTGCCAGAGTTATATACATGATGCCATGATCCAATGATCCCAGCAGAACAGATCCCGGACCATCACACTTCCTCCACTGGTGCCACCTCTTCTCCTGACTCGTACTGTAGATACTATAAACAATAAAGTCATATAGTTAGATATTTTTTTCCTACAACTGTATGGGTAGAGATGTCGTGTACAGTCATATGAGCTGCAGGTGGTGCCAAGGAGTGACCTAACCTGCTGGTACAGCCCTCTAACATTTTATTGTTGGGTTCAAGCCACT
>WNYA01001461.1:28825-67077 GCA_019512145.1 Engystomops pustulosus
GGAGCAGAGAGGGGGGTATACTAAGAAGGGGAGCAGAAAGGGGGCATAATTAGAGTGGAAGCACAATAAGAAGGGGAGCAAAGTTTCAGCATAAAAGAGAAGGGGAGCACAATAAGAAGGGGAGCAGAGAGGGGGCACAATAAGAGGGTGAGCAGATAAGGGACATATTAAGGAAGGGGAGAAAGGAAATGGGGAGAAATGAAAGGGGAGAAGGAGCAGAGACTGGTTCATAATAAGAAGGGGAGCAGAGAAAGGAACCACAATAAGAAGGGATGGGAAAATGGGGAATTGTACAAGGTGAGAATATTTGGTATAAACGCCAATATTCTAGGTATTATACTGTATGGGAAAAGGGGTGGGGCAAGGGGTGTGGTTTATGCAAAAAGAATTGTGGCGCACGTAGCTTCAAACCAGGGGTTGGGAGATATTGGTGAGATAGCACCACTTTTTTGTGGCATAAAATCCTGCGATTCTTGGAGTTTCGTAGTCGCTGTCACCGCTTGCGGGTCACAATCTCCTGATGTGTAACTGGGTCCCGGATGTTTTGCAGATACAACATTGGTAGCAACCTTCAGTCTTGCATCATGGGTGCTTTTCATCTCCCTCACAGCTTGTGTTTCCCCAGAACTTGTACTTTCAGATGGTAATATCACACACTGCTTCAGGTTCTTCTGGATGGTCAGCTTTTCCAGGGATGTCCTCCTCTGCCTGCCCGGGGTGGATGTGGATTGTCCACCTGTGGTCTGCAATAGAGGCTGCTGCACACTCCGGATATTTCTTGCCCTTGAACTATCAAACACTTGACTTTTGCTTGCATTCCATTTGGGTTTCATTATCAGTTGTCGTAACCTTGGGAAACACCAAAAATTCTTTTCCCAAAGACCAGAGAAGGCGCAAACAACTTGTTTCGCACCATCGTTCTAAATGAGTTTACTTTTTTTCCCACCAGGGTATGTGGACCTCATTTTGCATCTGCAATAGTTAATAGAGTTAACCGAGAGAGATTACAGATGAGAACATAAAGACCGTGTCACTAGTGGACTTGGCTCCCTGATACGTAACTTTAGTGGACATTTCTAGACTTTATCTGAACACAAACTGAACTCCTGAAACCTGTCCTTCATAGTCTAGCCAAGGGTCGAGAATCTTCTATACGAAGGTGGCGACCGTTATTAAAAGCCCCCTTCTTGTTTTCTGAGGAACTCCACGGAAAGATCCTCAAAACAGGGAGGATAGTGTTCAAAACAAACTGAGGCCCGTCTGGATAAATCTTCCAGAGGGGAAGGAGAAAGGTGCAATGGGTCTCTATGTTACTTCTCGCCACTAAACGTCGCATTTTCTTTAGGACCTTTCACGTTCCATTCAAGTTGCAAACTTCCTTGGTGCCAAGGGTTGTTTTAAGAATTGTTTTTGCATGCCCCGTGTTAAAGATGCACAAAAAATGTTGGAGCAGTGCTGATGCACCAGATTCATGAACGTGCACCGAAGAAATCCTGAATATCGGCCCACCCCCGCACTGTTCTTTGCTTATCATGGCCCGTAGCCTCTTCTTTCACCCTACTTACCCGACTGGGCGCGCAATTGCATCACGCATGTTTATGGCAAAGTCCTCCCTCATAATCCCAAATACGACGGACCTTATTTCAGAGGAAAATTTAGCAAATTGTGGGCCCTTGAGGACAGGCTCTGTAAAGGCTCGCAAGGAACGTATATATAACGGCCTATATAGTCCCCAATAGAACGGTTGTACAAGCGATGTGCGGGAGCAGTACAGGCTGTGTAAGCCCAGACACGTTGAACGTAGCACCATACCATTCCGTAGCCTAGGAAGAAAGAAAGGACATGGTCTATCCTTTTTCCCCGGATACGGGGCGTTTGTGCCCCAAATGTTTCTGCATGGAGAGGGGCGGGGGTGAGCGGCGGTCAACCCCTCCCGCCTCCTCCCCGGCGCCAAAGTGTGCCCCACCGACTATGGTCTATGTAAGTTTTAGTCGGTGCAAATGCTACAGAGGCACGGGACAAGGAAAGCTGCTGCTGGGCCAATTACTAAAGGACCTGTTGCGCCCAGTTTTTCTGTCGACTTTGCACGTTTCCTTTCAGTGCAAACACTGCTTGCCCAGGTATATAAGAAGTGTCCGCACCACATTTGTGGTCATGCCAGTATGTTCTTATCATGTGAACCAAGATGTCTGCACTAACGGAGGCCTTCCATGCTACAGTGGAACAACGGCCAAGATTTTCATGCCCAAAACTCAAACAGAAGTGTTGGTCCAAAAAAACATAGTGGTTAGCACTCTGTCGGAGCAGTGCCGGGAGTGCCCGTTTTTCAATGATGAAATGGGGGTGCCGATCATTATAATCTGGAACCCCCATTCCATATATAACAGGCAACTGCAATTAGTCCAGTACTGCAACTTGTTTCTGAATTTTTAATGACCAAGCTTTTTTTGCCTCTTATATATTTTATAACCACCAAAAAAAATAAAAATTTAAAAACCGCTCCCCTCTTACCATTGTTACCTGTTTGTTGCGGTATAGACTTTCTAGTGCGTGGGCGACCTCATTTACGGGGGTGGATTTTTCTTTGGTGGCATCTTGGCATGCAGCTACTACGTGGAGACATTCAATGTGATTTTAACGCCGATTCATCATGCTATTTGTCTATATTGATCGATACTAAGATTTGCGGATACTGTGTACTATAGTACCTCAACCGTTAGGCCGCCATGGCACGGTTGCGAAGTTCCCTGGGAGCTATGGCGCTTGTCCATGAGCACAGATTGGGGCATCATGGCTATGGTTGCTCTAATTAAGGCTCGCATGCGAAGAATGAACCACTATGACTAACAACAGAACTTAAATTTGCCTGACACAGCCTCGTTTGATAAGGGGATGATTGCTGCATACTCCTCTCGTGCTCCAGAGTCTTGGGCGTATAAGAGAGTTTGAAATGAGACATTGGTGGACGAGTGTGGAGGATCTGGAAGGCAAAATGGCAGGAAACAGTCAGGCGGGCAGCATGCATGGATGCCTCTGAGGAGCCTTGACCAATTTGGGTGGGAGCTGGCGTCCACTGCCAAGGCGAGCTTTCGCCTGTCAAAGCCCCTGTCTTCTTCTTGGCTCCTCCCCACCCAAATGGGCCCTTGGGGGGCCAGAAAAGCGTTTACTTTGAAAAATATATAAATTTTCAAAGCAGGCCGGGGTCGTTTGAATATTTTCCACCTAGGATTATGGAATAGCATAGGTGTGTTCTATTTTTATTTTATAATTGTTTTTTACTATTTTTTTTTTTTTTATATTTTAAACGGAAATGGGTTATCCATGATTAAGAGCGACCATTTATGGGTGCATCCAATTTGGCTGGCTAATGATTTGCACTTTCAGGTCTCCCAGCATGGCGGCGAACAGATGGGCCAGAGTTTCCACTATGTTATCCACTATGTAGCTTCCGACATCAGGCTGAACAGAGAGATTTTCAACAGGGCCAAGCAAGCGGGGAATGGGAGGTTCTGAGTGATGGGTGCAATCGCCACTGAACCATCGGTGTTTGACTCCTCAAGTTACTCAGCAACTGACAGATATCAGACCAAATCCACGTCCACATCCTCATTCCCCCCCCCCCCCCGGGTAGACTTGCAGGAAGCTGACTGACCGGGAAAACTGACGCAAGTTAAATAAGGGTCGGTATAGTATGGAAATTCGGACAGTAAAACGTTGCGTAAGTGTAAACTCCGGTAAGGAGGAATGAGAGATGTCCACAATGCTTACAATGGCGCCAATAGAAGTGTCAGGACTGGAAACTCAGCATGTGAGCTGGCGCTTACATGTAATGGTGAACTTGTTCCGGCGTCTCATGCAGTATTAGCGCCATGAGCGGGCTCGCTGCCGAAAGTGGCCAGCATCTGTGCTGGACTTCCCTGAAATGCGCCACAGATGCGGTGGCACCTTCTGTGAGCACAATCAGAGAGATGGGGTATGTCCTTTTGAGGAAACGCTGAACTATGAGATGATTACACATGGGCCAGGCATGGCACATGGTCAGTCTGCCGAGTTGCAGAGCCAACACCAGGTTACGGCCGTTTCAAACCAACCATGCACTGGCTTCAGGTTCAGCGGTGCCAGCCACAGATCTATTGCCGCCGGTTGATGCCCTGTAATAGCTCTTTGGGCGGTGTGGCTTTGCTTTATCCTAGGCCTAGGCAAGTTGAGCACCGACCCGCTGTCGCTTAGCGACGGCACTGGGGCTGCTGGCCTAGAGCTGACCTAACTGATGGCGCCATTGCACGGAGCTTCATCGAGGAGGAGGTAGGAGGGAGATGGGGGGGGAGGAGAAGGGATAGTGGCCTTTGAGCATGGACCGAGGGACCGAGGGTAGGCCCCCCGCAATCCCTCGGCGGTCGGCAAAGTATATGACCAATGTGCGTCAACGATATATGGCCCTGCCCCGGCAGCACTCCGTCCACGTGGTCCCTGGTCCAGTGGACCTTGCAGAAACGGCGTTGTCAGGGCACGGATGATGTTCTCTGAAAGTGGCTGTGCGGGCTGGGACGGCACATCGGAAAAATATAGTGGCCCGGCTGAGGACCCGAATTAACCGAAGGGGGGCCACCAGCCATGAGGTTTTTTCGACAGGCCTCGCTCTCTTACAGGCCTATAGCAGCATCCTACCAGGCTAAGCATTTGAGATGTTGACGTTGAGGGATCTGGCTTGGTGGTGGGTTGCACTATACTTCCCTCTGCACTCCCAGCGTCTGGGGTATGGAGAGTGACGGGGGTGGAGTGCTGTGGAGGATTGTGAAGAGCGGAAGATGGGGTTTTCGGCACGGGAGGGTGTTTTTGGGCCCAGGGTCTTTGGGCAGGGGGCTGACTAAGCAAGATTGACACAGGGGAAGGAGCACTGTGTGTGCGGCCAGAGGTGAACGGTGCCTTGGTGCCCATTGAGTGGGGTTGTTAGAATTCATATGCCGATGGCATACTGGTGGTAGTTAACTAGTAGTTGTTGAACACCCTTTGTGCTGATCTTTGGTTTTGGCCACAGGGTTGCACACCACAGGTCATCAGTATCAGTGTCTTCAAAGAACCCTCCAGGGACTTCTGAAAATTCTAAGCCTCGCCACGGGACTTTGACAGGGAAACATTTGGCGCTGAGCACCAGCTCTGGCCCTGCCTTCTCCGTTATTGCCCACCACGGCCCTCTTCCATCTGTTCCTGATATAGGACTACGCCTCCGACTCAGAAGCACTGTGTTCACCCGGCCTATCAACCCAGCTTGGGTCTGTCACCTCATCATCCTCCGATTCCCTCAGTTCCTCGGACTTACTGCCCTGACAACAACTTCACCACTGTCTGAACAACGGTGTCTCCCTCATCGTCCGACACCTCTTTACACACTTCTCCCCATACGTCAAAAATGTCATCCATCACCCACATACTGCGGAACGGTGGAAAACCTGGGCATCGGAAAATAGCTCAGCAAGCACCGGACAAGTGGTTTTGTGACTGTGGGAAGGGTCCAGAAACAGTTTTTCCTCAGAGTATGCCCGGTGTCAAATCCAAATTTTGTGGGGATGGGGGGCCAGACTGGGGGAAGTGAGGTGTAGGTGAGGAGCTGGAGGAGTGCTGATTTCGGTGACATGGGAGTGGACCTTGCGTGGAAGACTGACATGGGTGACAAATGGCTAGATAGAATTGTCCGCAATCACGACATCCACCTCTTTGCACCTGTTTCTGGCCTCAAACAAATGCTCTACCACGAGTCCCAGTACTTGCGACATGATAACCTAGGGAAGTGTAGTCTGCGGGCGTTTTCCCCTGCCCTCATTAGCAGATGGGTGTCTCACCCCGCCCAGGACCACGGCCTTGACCCTGCATTTAGTTGGACGCCCACGTCCCCACGTCCCTCGTCTCTACCCCTAGCCCTCGGGTTTAAACCTTTCAAAATTCAAGTGTAAACTTTAATTTTTTTTTTTTTTGTGTTTTATTTTTTATATTTTTTAAACAAAGTGCTATCTATGCTATGGATAGTTTTTCTAACATACACTTGACAGCACCACAACCTGGATTTTTGTGCTGTGCCTGATGACCTTGAGTCTTTATAAAAAGAAATAAACATAAAAAAATAAATCAATCAGCAGACCTGCTCAATTCAAATATCAAAACCCCTAAAAATTGTCCCACTTCGGTGTTGGAGGTGGATATGTTGTGTCAACTAAGAGCTAAACACAACGGTCACCGCCAGTCTCCCCAGCAAATTCCTCCAAATATGGTACTTAAACAGCACTACTAATGCCAGCAGCCCAGCCACAAGTCAAACAAAAAAAAAGGAAATAATATAAAGCTATTGTAGGCCCTAAGTTACAGCCTTGGGGTTCGTCCTATGGCTATGTTTCTAGCCTACAATGGAGCACACTGCTTGCAAGATGACTTGAAGCTATAAAAATGAAAAATAAAGGTTAAAAAAAAAAAAAAATCAGACAGACTCTGCCGAATTCAAATCAAACCCCTAATAAATTTGTTCCCACTTCGCAGTGTTTGAGATGGATATGTGTGTCACTAGAGCTAAACACAACGGTCCCCCCCCCGCAGGTCTCCCTGCAAATTCCCTCAAAATATGGTACTAGCTGCACTACTAGTGTCCAGCAGCCCAGCCACAAGCAACCAAAAAAAGTAAAATAAAACGTATGGAGCCTAGAAGGGCTGTTGGGTTACTTGTAGATCACCTCCTGCCAACAGTAATCTAACCTGCACACTAACGCTTTCCCTGACCAGCCAGCAGCCTCTTCCCTAGCGGCTCCAGACAAGAAGGATCCGCGGCCAGCGCGGGGCCGACGGCTAGTCTATTCCGGGTCACTGATCTGGCCGCCAACCAACTGCTCAGGACGTGTAAGTGGTACAACGTCATGCTGGGTGGAGTGCAGAGTCCTCCTGGCTGTGATTGGCTCTGTTTATGGCCGACAAAATCACAACGGCGGGACATGCCATTTTTCTACGAAGCATCGAAGTATTACCGTCCGAGCAACGAGCAGTTTCAAGTACGCTAATGCTCGAAACGAAGCATCAAGCCGGACGAGTATGTTTCGCTCCTCTCGAATAATAATCCTTTTATTTATATGTAAGTCTTTAAGAATTCCTCTTTGATACTGAATAATGTAACTTATTATGCAGGAGGTGGTAAGATGAAGGGCTTCTTTTCACGGCAATGTTTTTTGTATTGTTCTAAGTGAAAAAATTCCCAATAACAAATATGTTTTATGAAAAGAAAAGAAAAGACTGAGACCACAGAGCCAATCTAAGGTCTAATCTGACAAGTAGAGGCCCGTCCAGCTAAAGCTAGGGAATGAAAATCCAAGGAGTCCAAGAAAATGTAAAGAACCTTTGTTATTGGAAAGAAGCAGCAAAAGATCCTGGTAAAACTACCTACCAATGATGATCATCTCAAACACTTGACTTTTGCTTGCAGATGATCATTCATTGGTAGGTAGTTTTACCAGGATCTTTTTGCTGCTTCTTTTTCCATACAAAGGTTCTTTACATTTCTTGGACTCCTTGGATTTTCATCCCTAGCTTTAGCTGACGGGCTGCTACTTGTCAGATTAGACCTTAGATTGGCTCTGTGGTCTCAGTCTTCTTTTCTTTTCATAAAACATATTTGTTATTGGAAATTTTTTCACTTAGAACAATACAAAAAACATTGAGTGAAACAGAAGCCCTTCATCTTACCACCTCCTGCATATAATAAGTACATTAGTTAAGTATCAAAGAGGAATTCTTAATACTACTATATAAATAAAGGATTATTATTAGAGATGAGCGAACATACTCGTCCGAGCTTGATGCTCGTTCGAGCATTAGCGTACTTGAAACTGCTCGTTGCTCGGACGAATACTTCGCCTGCTCGAGAAAATGGCATCTCCCGCCGTTGTGATTTTGTCGGCCATAAACAGAGCCAATCACAAGCCAGGAGACTCTGCACTCCACCCAGCATGACGTGGTACCCTTACACGTCGATAGCAGTGGTTGGCTGGCCAGATCAGGTGACCCTGGAATAGACTAGCCCTTTTTTTTTTTTTTTTTTTTTTTTTTTTTTTTTTTTTTTTTTTTTTTGCTGCTGCTGGTCAGGGAAAGCGTTAGTGTGCAGGTAGATTACTGTTAGGCAGGAGTGATTCTACAAGAACCCAACAGCCCTTCTTAGGGCTACAATAACGTTTTATTTTACTTTTTTTTGGTTTGCTTGTGGCTGGGCTTGCTGGCACTAGTAGTGCAGCTAGTACCATATTGTGAGGAATTTGCAGGGAGACCTGCGACCGTTGTGTTTAGCTCTTAGTGACACACATATCCATCTCAAACACCGAAGTGGGACAATTTATTAGGGGTTTGATTTGAATTAGGCAGAGTCTGCTGATTTATTTTTTTTTATGTTTATTTCTTTTTATAACTCAAGGTCATCAGGCACAGCACAAAATCCAGTTGTGTGCTGTCAGTGTAGGTTAGAAACTATCCATAGCAATAGGATAGCATCGTTTTGTTTAAAAAAATAAAAAAAATAAACACAAAAAAAAAAAAATTAAAGTTTACACTTTAATTTTGAAAATGTTTAACCCGAGGGCTAGGGGTAGAGGACGAGGGCGTGGACGTGGGCGTCCAACTACTGCAGGGGTCAGAGGCCGTGGTCCTGGGCGGGGTGAGACACCATCTGCTAATGAGGGAGCAGGGGAACGCCGCAGAGCTACACTCCCTAGGTTCATCATGTCTCAAGTTACTGGGACTCGTGGTAGAGCATTGTTGAGGCCAGAACAGTGCAAAGAGGTGATGTCGTGGATTGCGGACAATGCTTCTAGCCATTTGTCCACCAGTCAGTCTTCCACGCAGTCCACCCATGTCACCGAAATCAGCACTCCTCCAGCTCCTCCACCTCAGCCTCCTTCCCCCCAGTCTGCCCCCTCCCAGCAAAATTTGGCATTTGAACCGGCATACTCTGAGGAACTGTTTTCTGGACCCTTCCCACAGTCACAAACCACTTGTCCGGTTGCTGCTGAGCTATTTTCCGATGCCCAGGTTTTCCACCGGTCGCAGTCTGTGGGTGATGATGACATTATTGACGTAGTGGAAGAAGTGTGTAAAGAGGTGTCGGACGATGAGGAGACACGGTTGTCAGACAGTGGTGAAGTTGTTGTCAGGGCAGGAAGTCCGAGGGACTGAGGGATCGGAGGATGATGAGGTGACAGACCCAAGCTGGGTTGATAGGCCGGGTGAACACAGTGCTTCTGAGACGGAGGCGAGTCCTATAGCAGAACAGATTGGAAGAGGCAGTGGTGGGGCAAGACGGAGAGGCAGGGCCAGAGCTGGTGCATCAGCGCCATGCCGCCATCATCAGCCTCACCATCCCGCTGCTTGGCCTGTTGAAAATCTCTCTGGTCAGCATGATGTCGGAAGCTACATAGTGGATACATAGTGGAACTCGGCCCATCTGTCGCCGCCATGCTGGAGACCTGAAGTTGCAATCATAGCAGCGCAATATGGATGCCCCATACTGTCGCTCTTAATCATGGAACCATTTCCGTAAAAACAATTAAAAATAGAACCACTATGCTATTCCATTATTCCTAGGTGAAATATTCAAACGACCCGGCCTGCTTTGAAAATTATAATTTTTTCAAAGTAAACGCTTCTGGCCCCAAGGCCCATTTTGGGTGGGGAGGAGCCAAGAGACAGGGGCTTGGACAGGCGAAAGCTCGCCTGGCAGTGGACCGCCAGCTCCAACCCAAGATTAGGCAGCCTCAGAGGCATCCATGCATGCTGCCCCTGCTGTTTCCTGTCCATTTTGCCTCCACGATCCTCCACAGCGTCCACCAATGTCTCATTTCAACTCTCTATACCCCAGACGCTGGAGCACGAGAGGATATGCAGCACATCATCCCCTTATCAAACGAGCTGTGTCAGGCAGAATTTTCAGGTGTTTCACCAGATACATAGTGGAACTCGGCCCATCTGTCGCCGCCATGCTGGAGACCTGAAGTTGCAATCATAGCAGCGCAATATGAATGCCCCATACTGTCGCTCTTAATCATGGAAGTCGTCTCCATGGCTGCCTCCAAGTGCCACCTCCAGCACCCGTGCCATAGGTTCGCCACCACTGGTCTATAACAGCATAAACAGAACAAGAAGAGAGGGAGCGGTAAAGAAGGCAAATAAAAAGCTTGGTCATTACAATTAAGAACAGTGCAGTCTGGACTAAGTGCAGTTGCCTGTATATAATGGAGGGGGTGCCAGATTAATGAATCGGGCACCCCATTCATCATGAAACTGGCACTCCCGGCACTGCTCCGACAGAGTGCAACACTATTTTTTTGGACACACTTCTGTTGGATTTTGCATGATAAATCTGGCCGTGTTCCGACTGTGCATCGGAAGGCCTCCTTCAGTGCAGACATCTGTGTCACATGAAGAATAGTGCATGACACAAATGTGGTGCGGACACTTCTTATATACCTGGGCAAGCAGTTTGCACTGAAAGGAACGTGCAAAGTCCGACAGAAAACTGGCGCAAGGTCCTTAGTAAATGTGGCCCACAGTGTCACCGTGCCTCCTGTAGCATGCACCAGACTAAAAACTTACCATAGTACCATAGTACGGTGGGCACACTTTGGCGCCGGGGAGAGGAGGAGGGGTGACCGCCGCTCACCCGCCCCTCTCCATGCAGAAACATGGGGCACAACGCCGTATTCCGGGGAAAAGATAGGACATGTCCTTTCTTTCTCCAGGCTACGGAATGGTACGGTGCCGCACGTGTGCTACACCGTACTGCTCCCGCACATCGCTGTACACCGTCTATGGGGGACGTATATAGGCCGTATATATACGTCTTGCGAGCCTGTACAGAGCCTGTCCTCAAGGGCACAATTTGCTAAATTTCCTGAATAATGTCCGTCTGATTTGGGATGAGAGAGGACTTCCATAACATTGCGATGCTAATTCTTGCAGTGGTAAGTAGGTGGAACGAAGCGGGGCACATTAACTAAGAACAGTGCGGGGGTGCCAGATTCAGGATTTCTGGTGCACGTTCATGAATCTGGTGCAATCAGCACTGCTCCAACACTTTTTGGTGCATCTTTAACACGGGGCATGCAACACAATTCTTAAACACCTGCCCAAGCAGTTTGCACTTGAAGGAACGTGAAAGTCCTACAGAAAACTGGCGCAGTAAATAGGACCCATTGCACCTTTCCCCCCTCTGGAAGATTATCCAGACGGCCTCAGTGTTTTTGACCTAGTTTTGAGATTTCCGTGAAGTTCCTCAGAAACAAGAAGGGCTTTATACGGTCGCCACCTTGTAGAAGAATTCTCGCCCTTGGCTAGACTATGAAGGACAGGTTTCAGGTATGTGTCGATAAGATCTAGAAATGTCATAAAGTTACGTATCAGTAGAAGGCAAGTGACAGGTCTTATTGTTCTCATCTGTAATCTTCTCTCGTTAACTCTTATTAACATATTGCAGATGCAAAATGAGGTCCACATACCCTGGTGGGAGAAACTCTTTAGAAGATGGTGGAAACTTTTTGCGGTGCTTTGGGAAAGAATTGTGTTTCCAAGGTTACAGACAACTGATCATGACCTCTTTCGGTCCCAATGATCACAGGGGGTCCCCAGGGGGTTTGATTCCCAATGTAATTGGGGCTCTTACAGATGTCTCAGTTGGGGATGGATCGGATATTTCTGGGGCTTCAAACAAAGTCTACAATCTTGGACAGGGCTGTTGTATCCTTATAGTATTCCCACATCATGTCATAAGGCTTCTTGAAGGTCATGCTTGATGTCAAGGGAGCTGCCTTACAAGGTACCTAAAAGAGGGGTGGTTTTCCTTATCCCATCCTGGAAAACTTTGCATATTTTCCCAGTATCCTTATAGTAGTCGTGTTTGTTACTTATTCCCCGCCTTGGCTCTTATCACCTATGAGCCGGAGCCGTCTGCCTTGTCATTGTGTAGTTACGGGAATGTGGCAAAGTCCAGGCCTGGTGACCTATTTCCCAATCCTCCTGTCTCCACATTACACACGGATCATTTCCTGCTAAACCTGAGTAATGCCAGAAGTTACAAGAGGAATTAAAAATTAGGCTAAAATTTGGTTTCCTGTTAAAGGGATTTTCCAGGGTGATAAAAGCACGGTGGCATATTAGCATTTGTCCACAGGTTGTGTGGGGTGTGCAACTACTAAGAGCTGAGCTTTAATACCAGACCCATGGACAAGGTGGTGCTCATCGTTATGGGAAAGGTCATCAAAATCAGAATGACGGAAACACCACTGATCAGCTAATTGTGGCTGGAATCAATGTAGGCAGCCAAGCTAGATGAACAGCTCCATTCTCTGTTTAGTGGTCACTTCTGGTAACTACAATTCCATTCCTATTGAACTGAATGAAAGTTGACGTGCAGTACCAGACCTCGGCCACTACACAGAGACAATGAGCCACAGCTCCAAAATTTTGAGTTGATTCAGCCGGAAACAGCTGCTTGGCAGATGCCGAATTGTAGGATCCCTACTGATCTCATATTAATCTCTATTAATACAATAATTCATTGCTTGAAAGGTACCTATCAGCAGGTGTAACCATACAGACTGCAGTCAGTGTTATGTATTGTCCCTGGAGAGAAGTATAATCAGACCTCTGTGTATGTTGTTAGTAGAAGCAGGACTGTGAGATATGGATTTATATTCCAGGGGCGTCTACAGTTGTACTGGGGGTGTATCCTCACACTGCTGTGCTCTGTGCTCTCTGCAGCCAGAGTTAGTTATTGTTTCTAGTGAGATGTATAATTAGACCTTTGTATGTTGTTAGCAGCAGCAGGACTGTGATGTTTGGATTGATATTCAAAGATTTTAGCTTCCCAAAGTGCTCTGGCCTGTGTCCTCACACTGCTTAGAGAAAGGGCTGGACAATGCAGGGAGAGCACGAAGAGCACAGCAGGGTGAGGACTCTATGACAGTGATTGCTTAGGAATTGTTGAAACTGGAAAAATAATTCCAACTCCATTAGAATTTTTGGCAATTATTAAAAGGTACAAAGAGTTGAACATGGCGGAGGTAGTGATAGGTACTATATAAAAAGGAAAAAATGCTGAAAAAATTTGGAAAACACTTTGCATTGCATTTTATTTGGTGAAAAGGAGATCTGTACTCCAGTCACAGCCAAAGCTGCGTTTTGCATTTAGCTGCAAGCAGAAGAATTTTGGAGAAAGACCTTTGAATTACTGCTGTCGTTTCTTGTACGCAGCTCCATTCCCTTCAAGGAGACAATGTACTATTTTATGTTACAAAGAAAAAGATGAATTCTTCACATACAATTACCATAGAAAATACACGTAGACCCTGCATTATCTGCATTCTTCACGTGGCGATGAGAAGATCTGCAGTTTTTCACAAAACACCGACTGGTCTGACACAAGAAAACATGGTCACTGGGATATATCTGTAGTGTCGTCTTACATGTCATCTGTCACTGCTACATGCCTGACAGCAATGACATGGGAAGTAACAATGTATAGGATTATATGAGATTACAGGGGATTTATACATACCAGAATAATGGAGGACCAACAACCCTGACCCATACAGATCAGTCAACAGGGGAAAACTGCTTAGATACGGCCCCCTATGTACAAGCAATAAACTGACAATAATACTGCCCCCCTATGTACAAGAATATAACACTATCTAATACTGCCCCCTATATACAGACATAAAAACTACTATAATACTGGCCCCCTAGTACAAGAATATAAACTACTATAACTATAGCTTCCCCGATGTACAAGAACTAACTTACTATATACTGCCCTCCTGTACAAGAATACTAAATATAATACTGCCCCTATGTACAAGAAATAAACTACATAATAATGCCCCCTATTTACAAGACTATAACTACTATAATACTGTCCCATATGTACAAGAATATAAATACTATTAATACTTGCCCCCTATGTACAAGATATAACTATTATAATACTGTCCCTATGTACAAGAATATAACTACTATAATACTGCCCCCCCATTATACAAGAATAAACTACTATAATTATGACCCCTACAGATCAGCTCAACAGCGGGAAAACTGCTGTAATACGGCCCCCTATGTACAAGAATATAACTGCAATAATACTGCCCCCTATGTACAAGAATATAACTACTATAATACTGCCCCCTATATACAAGAATAAAACTACTATAATACTGCCCCCGTATTATAGTAGTTATATTCTTGTAATAGGGGGCAGTATATAGTAGTTATATTCTTGTACATAGGGGGCAGTTTATAGTAGTTATATTCTTGTACATAGGGGGCAGTATTTATAGTAGTATTGTATTCTTGTAATAGGGGCAGTATGATAGTAGTATTTTCTTGGACTAGGGGCCCTTTAACTAACTACCCTTTTTTAAGCTAAAAATAAATCCCCATAAATTTGACTTTGTTATCTTACCTGGCATCAGCAGCGAGTCATAGGGGGCGTGTCCTGCTCCAACGAGTCCAGTGGCTCCTCCCTATGTCCCATGCCTCCTTCTCACCATGCAGGTCATGTGACCAGGGTGATGTCATCCAAAGTCCTTTCCCTACTAACATTTGCAAAATCTACCCCACATATGTATTTGAGAGTTATGAGTTAATGGATGAGGCTTTTGTCCTAAATATCTCACGATGGGAGTTAAGAACAATGGGGCTCATTCACTAACCGTCCGCGGACCGCATTTTCGTCGGGTTTCCCGACGATTTCCGGGTTGCGCCGAATTTAACAGGGGTTTTTGGCGCACACGTGATCGGATTATGGCACATCGGCACCGGCTTTCATGCGACACAAATCGGGGGGCGGGCCGTCGGACAATTTAACATCGCAAATTGTGTCGCAAAACATGCACTCACATACACCGGGAAGAGGAAGGTGAACTCCGGCGGACTTCAGCGGGGAAGCGACAAATGCAGGATCTCGGGCGCACGATGTTGGTGAATCACGCCGGACTTCATCTCCGTCGGACCATACAGATGGGGGATCGAGACAGGACCGGGTAAGTAAATGAGCCCCAATGTCTCCCCGACAGGTACCCTACTCACTAGTAGCCTCTCAGAGCCCTTCTATAGGACAGTCATGGAGGCACTCTAGGCGCGGTATTTTTTGAGCATGCACGTTGTTGGCAGATAGATGAGTCTGTCACTATATCTACAACGTTGCTCTTGTGTTTTTTAATAAGCAGATATCTTCCCATGTAGATGGTGCAAAGTCATGGCTGATCCTCCTCGTTAATGTCAGCGTCCCCCCAGGAGAGAAGAGCGGCAGGAGGTCTCTCAACGTCTGACAGCTTAGAGGACAGAAAGAGACAATGAGGACGGAGGGATGAAGAGAGTGGTGAGAGCGCAGAGGAGAAGGCCCAGAAGAGCGGATCAGGTCTGTCTCAAGGTGGGGGGTCCTGCACTCTCCATGGGACATCTTGACTGATTGTCTCATTGACATTTTCCTCTTCTTTCAAGCCTTGACTTTGACATTCATTATATAGGCTGAGTGTCTGGCAGTCATCCCCAGGCAGGTGGTCTCTCTGACTCCGGCAGTCTCTTCTAATGCTCTCGGACAAGCTGGAACACTTCATTGGTTAGAAAGCAGCTGAGAGTCGTTCTGGAGAGATTCCTGATGTTCTCTCGTAAAAGGAGCTTCACATTTGGTGCGTATGGAGGGTGAGTAGACACCAGATGTCTCATGGATCAAGTATCCAAACTGTCTACTTCACCTTTAGTATCAATCATGTTCTTATAGATGTTTTCTTTTTGGTTGGACGTCCACATTTTTGGTTAGAGTTTTTGCCCACAATGTGCCTCAACTTTTTTCATTTTTTTTCTCTTCAGTTTCACCATTTTGTCCCCCCAGAATTCTTCTTACATATCCTTCTTCATCTCAGGTATGACTTCTACTTCTACGTCTACAGTTTGATGAATAATGATGTCTCTTGTTGTTCAGAAAGACTGAAGAAGCTGACGTCTGCGTTCCCGAGATCTGCAACCGGCCACTAGAAGAGATGTCTCATCCACCCACCACCCGCAGCAAGGTCTGAGCTTTTATTGTAAATTTTTGTATTTGTATTTTTTTTCTTTAAATTATTGTGATTCATCTGTGGAACGAGGACCCGTCACAGTAACCTTAGCAGGGGTGTAAGTCCTGCCCTATAAAACAGTGTAGCTGTAGAGGAAGCTGAGATACTAGTCACAACTGGGACCAGGTGCCCACGGAATGGGTGGAGGGGACTCTTCTACAATTTAAATGGATTCACCAGGGGTCAGACTATTAGAACCTTTACTGCTCAGATTTGGGAACCTCAGACTCTCCCACGTGCTCCATATCCATGTAGCACCAATATCCAAACATGAACAGTTCCTCTTTAACTTGTATGGGACTTTATGGGAGAATATCGCTGAGAAAAAAGAGGCAGTGGTCCAATAGATCACTTTACGGCACCTGTGGGACCTCTGTTTGGGGACACATCTGTGCCTCTCCCGAGATAGATAAATAGTGGAAAACCCCCTTTTAAAAGACATAATGGTGGTGGTGGAGGGGGGTCGACATGTGGATGGTATGATGATATTCGGTAGCATTTTAGCAATCCTAGGCTACAGGAACAGACAATACTACAAGTAATAGAGAAACAAGTAACTTTCTTTATCACAATAGGGATGTGATATTCATTGTACTCAATGTTTCTGGTGGTAAAACATTGCTAATTAAAGGGATTGTCCAGAATTTGAAAATCTGGTTAAAGGGAACCTGTCATCAGGAAGGCCATTTTTACATGATGACAGGTTCCAATTGCTTCTGACAGGTTGATTTAAAAAATATCTTTCTCGTGCATTAGAATAATTCTTACTCATTTCTTTAACATTTCCTGGCTCCTTGCCAGCAGTGTATAAGCCTCTGGAAGATGGATGGGGGTTAAAAAGGCACAAATCTTCTTAATTCTTCTTCTCACTCATCGCCCTCCTCCTCCTTAGCCTTTCCCTCCTCCCTCCTCCCGTTAACGTCAGCTCGTTGCCACAAGCATTTCTCAATTGAACTGCCCCTCCCGGGACTCACAATTCTAATGCTGGAAGGGAGCCAGGTAAAGTTTAAGAAATGATTAAAAAGCAGCGGAATCACAACAAAGGCATTTTTTAAATCAACCTGTCATCATGTAAAAATGACCTTCTCGATGACAGGTTCTTTTTAGCTTTTAGATGCTTTAGAGCAAGGGACAGTAGAGGTTGGATATACCGTTTAAGAGATGGAAAATGTTTTTTTTATTTCTGCCTTCTTTACCTTTCGCAGCCCTCCGACTTGTTCGAAATGATAGAGAAAATGCAGGTAAGGATCGTCCAACGCTCTTTATGTGGAACAATTGTGTCCCTGATTTCCGGTCTGATCATCAGTCCCCTTTAACCCTCACTGTACAGGATACAGAGGCCTGAGATGAGATAATGGAGGAATATACAAGGGTTGAGCAGGGTCGGGAGCGGCAGATCGGGACACAGAGTCTCAGTGGAGTTGATTGAGTTTTATCGACACAACGCGTTTTGAGTCTCCGACATCACGTTGTTATCTTCCTCAGGCCAACAAAAAGGATATAGACGGATTCAAGTTCTTGCCTCATATTCAAGTTATTTCTAGATTTCACTGTGATACCTAAGACCCGAAATAATTTACTTCTTTGAGGTCAATAAAATTGAATCAACTCTACCGAGACGCCTGGAGTGACCCTTGGTCCTGGTCCGCAGCGCCCCTCTGCCCTTGTCTCTTCATATACAGGCAGACCCTGGGTTACGTACAAGATAGGTTCTCAAGTTGAATTTGTATGTAAGTCGTAACTTTATGCTTTATAATTGTTTCTCCAGACAAAATTTTTTGGGTCTCTGTGACAATTGGATTTTAAAAATGTCGGGTTGTCATAAGAACCAGGATTAACAATAAATCTTAATTGCTGACTCCTTTCATAACCGTTGCAGCAGTTTATTGTAGCCTGGGGCTGAAGTACAGTAAATTACCAAAATCCAGAGGTCCGTTTGTAACTAGGGGTCGTCTGTAAGTCGGGTGTTCTTAAGTAGGGAACCACCTGTAATTCATCTCTTTGCAGTGTAACAAGGTGATCCTGATAATTTTATGCTGCTTTCTTTTAAGAAGGTTTCAGCACAAAATCCCAGAGAATTGCCTTTGAATTGTTACAATGTTATTTATCACTTTTTTGCTGCTTTTTCAGAATTGTTACATTGTATAATGATCTTATGTTATACTACGTCTCTTTGCATCAGATGAGTTGCTGTGGAGTCACAGGCTCTGTTCACACCTTCAGACGGCCATGTGCTCCCTGGGCTGGACCCTTTGCAAAGCACAAAGTCCGGTGGAGGAGGGAGGGGGATTGAGCTCTCCTCCCCCCTCCCCTCTCCATAGAAAGGTCATGTCCTATATTTTGCAGGCTTGGTCACGGTGCAGCAAGACATGATGGGATTTAGCAAAAGTTTCTTTGAACTTTCATTCTCCCTTTCATTTTCCCACAACTGTTTCCAAAATTAAAGCTGCACTCTGATTGGTTTCCATGGGCAAATAGAACAGTTTTACAACTGGAGGGCAACAGAACACCTTATGTAACCATCTGTAAGGGCACTTTAATAAATTGCGAGTAACACAAATATGAGTAAACTTTAGCCATATAAATAACTTCTAAAATATGACACTTCTTGTCCGGAGAAAAATGAGGTCACAGCTTTATTTTTTTTATATATTAATCCGTAATATCCAAAAATCAGGCACCTGGGATAGAATCACACATTTTTGAGCCCTGGAAACTGTATGCCAAGCTAGACTCCCAGCTGGCAAGTCGGCCAACCAAGCAAACACCATCTCAAATATTCCACCATTCTGCTTGCTGTGACTTGAAACGGTCGTGTGAATAAGCCCTTATGATGTATATCAGTGATAAAAGATATGATATCCAATTATATACCAGTGATACAATGATATGATATCCAATTATATACCAGTGATACAATGATATGATATCCAATTATATACCAGTGATAAAATGATATCATGTACAATTATATACCAGTGATACAATGATATGATATACAATTATATACCAGTGATACAATGATATGATATACAATTATATACCAGTGATACAATGATATGATATACAATTATATACCAGTGATAAATGATCATAGTACAATTCATATACCAGTGTATAAAATGAATATCATATACAATATATCAGGTGATACATGATATCATATACATCTATACCAGTATAAAATGATATCATATAATTATATACCAGTGGATACAATGATATGAGTACATTATAGTACCAGGGAACAATGTATATGATGTACAATTAGGAATACCAGGGATACAATGATGCATTGATCGTACAATTATATACCAGGGATACAATGATATGATATACAATTATATACCAGGGATACAATGATATGATATACAATTATATACCAGTGATACACCATGGACGTCAATAGTTTTTGTTATAGTGTCTGTTTAATTCTTATCCTTTATTACAGGATAGGGATGATTTGGGGGAATCTGACTGCTGGGACCCCCACTGAATAAGAGAATGGGGGTCCTGTTCATACTAATGAATGGAGCAACTGCTGGCATAAATACATATATATATACTTATAGAACCACTGGCCTTGAATGTCAATAGAAGTGGATAGAGCAGCGGTTAAGCATTTGTGGTCTGTTTACTGGATTTTTGCTCCCCATTTTTCCCAATTATTGGGGGTCCCAGTGAATAGACACTTATCCATAGGTGGCTGTTATGTCACAACCCCTTCAAGGTGGCCATACATTAAGTATTGATAGCTTTTATATATCACTAGTGAAATAACATCAGTCAGCAGCTGCCTGCTGATGATCTCCATGTCTATTATATAATGGAGGTCAATTTAGGCAAAATTTGTACAAAAAAACGAAATCATTTTTCTATACAAAGCAATTACCCTCCGCGTTTACGTGTCGCACCTTAAGTGCTTCCAGCGCCGTGTGACACCGAGATTCTCCCCACAGGGAATTCAGAGAAATGTCATTAACTAATTGCAACAAATAGACAATTATTGGACATCACTGGGATGTGAATAATGAATGTGGTGACTGACAGGAGGAGGCGACCTAGATCCCTAATATCAAATCATATATAATATTCTTACCCAAACCCCAGAAAGTTTGGAGATCTATATTCAAAGATTGCAAATTCACCAATGTGAAGGTGTGTCCTCACACTGCTGTGCTCTGAGCTCTCTGCAGCCAGTGTTAGGTATTGCCTACAGAGATTTTTGCGTGTTAGTAGCAGCAGGACTATGAAATATGGATTTATATTCCATAATAAATATTCACAGCAAAGCTGTTCCCCCCCTGCAGCAGTAACTCAGAGCAGCGAGGAAGGGGCTATGGAGCAGCTCAAATACATAGAGCACAGCTGTAGAAGGAGACACCTCGGAGCATTTGGAGAAGCTACAATCCTAGTACTAACAATACAGAATACTCTGATTACACATCTCTTCAGGGACAATACATAACACTTCCTCTAGAGAGAACAGAGCACAGCAGGGTGAGGACACACCCCCAGTGCAGACACAATTCTGGAATATAAATGTTTTAGAATACATTGGCTTTGGATGCATGTTCTTCTGTCTTCTTGTTTGCAACTTTTTGGTGTCTGATACTTATGCCGTATTCTGTATAATCCTCCTCAGTGCAGCCGCCTGGAGGATCAGCGCTGCGTCCTACCCTCCTCTCTGAAGGTCAGTCATCCATCCACCTGTCCATCATAGGACCTTAGAAGATGATGTTCATTTTTTATTTACTGACCTCTGGAAATTTTTTTAGTTAAAATAGAGGTCCTAAAGGGGCAATGCAGAGGTCCTCTCTGAGGGATGGGTGGTGCTGAAGGAAAGAGGAGGAGATTAGACTTAACGGGTCTGGGGTCTTGAGAAGAGGTTGGAGGAGGTCGAATATTCAATATGAAAAGGGACCTGACCCCTGGGATTGATCAATAGAATAAGGTCATAAAACAAGTACAATGGTCTCATGATTTTCAGTGGAAGTTATTTGGGTCCTTCAAAGACCATCACTGATCAGCAAATTGTGGAATTTGACTATTATACCCCATTATCTTTGATTTTTGGCCACCTGTACATGAAGTTGTGCCTACTTCTAGCCTCAAGTCGGCCTCTTGGCTCATCCTATTACTCGTCACCTGAGACACATGACCATTGTCCCACCACCACCATCCCCAACTTTGTCCCCATGCTCCTTTAGAAGTTGAACCTTTATCATTCATACATAGGTGATGGATCTTGATATGGTCCATCAAATCTCAAAATGTCATAGTAGGACCTATAATGAATCAATGGTCCAAGAAACTTGACCAATAACCACTCAGTAGGAAAGTTGGATAAAGGATTCACTTACTTTTCTCCAATGAGCTTGGCTTTAGGTGCAGGTAACTTGTGATGGACTTGTATTTATCTCCATAGAGAAGGGATGAGAAGACGCATCCTGCAATTCATGAAGTAAGTTCTACAAGATGATGGCGTCTACAGAATCTCTTGAGTTTCTGTTTCTCGACTCAAGGTCATCAACTCAACTTTTCGTGAATTTTCCCATAGGTGTTGAGAAGAGGCCATCCGTTGCCCCTTTTAGTTGTGCCACCCCAAGGTGGGTACTGGATAGAGGGAACTAACCATTCTCTGCCCTCCCCTGAATCTGATCTTCCAGCCCCATATGACAGATTACGCATCCTACAATCCGACCCTACGGCGCGTTTCTATAGGAAGCACTTCTTGGGAAAGGTATGATTATAAGGATGAGCCACATGGGAATTTGAATGAAGGTCCAGGGGTCTTCTGAGATTGTGGATGGACTGAATGGGCTGCTGGTGGTCTACCGGAAGGGGTTCTTTGACAGACCTGTATAGTCTTAGTATTATGTCTACTCAACTCCATCCAATGGAAAAAAAGTGCTGCTGGTCTTCAAAACATTGAGGGTCAGGGGCGTAACCATAGTCATAGCAACTGCCAAAAACAGGGGCCCATATTCGGCCATGGGCAGGGCAGCGTTGGATCAAGGGACGGGCACTATCCTCTCCATCCATTATGAATGCAATGCTAGTGCCATGTGTGACCGTAGCCATAAGGAGACATGGCCCATACACTGATACTCAGCAGGGAGCTGCCATACTGATAGGTTGTAAAACTTTAGGGGAGGGGACGACAGCCAAAACCTGTCTATGGGGCCCACTCATTCTTAGTTATGCCACTGTTGAGGGTCCATGGTGCATTTTCGAATTCCAGAGATTAATGTTTCATCAAGGATTTGAAACATAGTTGGGTACTCAAGGGGTCTGGCATAGTCTGAGAATTTGTAGTAGCCAACGTCGTACCCAAATTGGATCTGACTCAAACTGTTGTTTTTCTCTTCCACCACTAGGAGCACTATAACTTCTGTGCTCAGGATCCACGTCTTGGAGCCGTAATCCTGTCTGCAAAACTGGAACAGAAATCTGAGAGGCTACGACTCATACTGAGGTAAGAGGCTCTGGTTGGAGGATGCACCCCAGTAGATGGCCAACGCAGACCATTATAGGTCACCATTCAATTGGCTGGGAGGGAAGGTAGGTCATTCCTTCCATCCTGCCTGGGTGTATCATGGTTGTCCACTTTTCAAATCAGTCTAGTATGACAAGAATGAAGACCTCTACTGCCCCTGCTGCTGACTATCTGCTATTGCAAGCATTAAAGGGGTTATCCGGGTTTAAAAAATTTCTTATGGCCGGGCTGGGGAGGGCTATTTAAACATAATAAACATGTACATACCTCGTCCGGTGCTGCCGATGTCCCGTGCCGCGGCGGTCTTCTCTGTGCGCCGGTTTCATTACAAGTGCGCACAAGGAGCTTCCGGCCGGCCGGAAGCTCCCATGCGCACCATCTCCCAGCGCTTACAACGCTGAGAGATAGGGACGGATGGGAGGAGCCGTCCACATCGCAGAGCGTAAGCTTCCTGTGTGCGCCGCTTCCGTGCCCCTGTAAACAAACAGGGGCACGGATCGAAGGGACCGCGGCGCGGGACATCAGCGGCGCCGGACGAGGTAACTACATGTTTATTATGTTTAACTAGCCCTCCCCAGCCCGGCCATAAGAAATTTTTTAATCCCGGATAACCCCTTTAAGGTTTTTTTAAAATTGACCCGTGTACAAGCCGAGGGGAGGCCCCCCAGCACACCCCCTGCGCCGAAAAACTCACGAGCACACACAGTACATCGCATTTGAGTGCCAAGTGCAACCCAACAAAAAGTTTTCATTGATAAAATAGGAAAAATGATAAAGATACAAAATCTTATTTACAAATGTTGCTAAATTTTACAAAAATGTGATAAAACTTTGGCCGCTTTCAGAAGTTTTAGTCTTCCCACTTTCCGCATCTTGGGGCTTGGATTTCACGTGGCTTGTAAACTCTCCAGGACCATCACTATTCCCTCAGGAGAAACAATTATTGCAAAAATTGCACTTTAAACAGACAATATAAATAGTAAATTATTCACAAAAGATGTTTTGTAGCAGCTCAGAGACTCCTTGCAGACACATATGGATCACCTGTCTCCTGTTGGAGTATAAATAATATAGTGATAGTTATTTTTAATCTCTCGTATTTTTGCAGAACCAAGTCCGGCACCAAACATCAGATGATTGAGACTTCCAGCTTCAGCACGTTCCCAACCGCAGGACAGATGGCGCAGGTATACATTGTATACAACTTCATGGTCAATGTGTGGTAATCCTTTAGGTTTACCCTTTAGCTTATGTTTACCCTTTAAGTTTATACGGTTGAAAAAAGACACTTGTCCATTAAGTTCAACCAAGGATTTAGGGGAAACAATTCTATATAACATAACCATCAATGTTATTTAGGTGTAAAAAGGCATCTATACCCTTCTTGAAGCTCTCTGCTGTCCCTGCTGTGACCAGCGCCTGAGGCAGGCTATTCCACAGATTGACAATTCTCATAGTAAAGAAGCCCTGTCGCCTCTGGTGATTAAACCTTGTTTTCTCCAGATGGAGACAGTGTCCCCTCGTCTTTTGATTTGATTTAACCAAATTTTCTGTATGGACCATTCATATATTTATATAAATTAATTATGTCCCCTCTTATTAGACTAAATAGATCTACTTGTTTTAATCTCCTCCATACCGCTTATCATTTTTGTGGCTCTTTGTTATGCACTATTTATCTAGGCGAGGCGTGCCACTAGTTATCTGGTGTTATATGGCAAGGGTTGGGCATTGCGAGATACAGATACTGCACTGTATGGCTTTATTTTGAAATTATATGGAGAATATTTATCTTCGCTATGTGCAGCATTATGTATCTGGGCTCTATACGGCACCTTTTATCTGGGTTATGTACGGCACCTTTTATCTGGATTATGGTGGGTATAGAAAGTATTCAGACCGCATGAAATTTTTCACTCTTTGTTTCATTGCAGCCAATTCATAAGATCAAAAAAGTTTTTTTGCTCATTAATGTACATCTTCACAGAAAAAACAAAATATAGATATTTTGCAAATGTATTAAACAAGAAAAACTGAAATATCAAATAAGTATTTAGATCCTTTGCTGCGACACTCAAATTTAAATGAAATCTACCACCAGGATGAAGGATTCTAAACCAAGCACACTGACACTGACAGGATCTGCTTTTCTTTTAGCTTCTTATGTTCATGGCTTTAAAATTAGGTAAATGAGTCTAAGGGGCTCTGGGCTCAATTAATAGCTATGGAGCGTAAAGCCCCTCAGGTTCATTTGCCTAATTTTTAAGGCCTTTTTTGTAAAAATGAGGGCATAAGAAACTAAAATATGAGCAGATTGTAATGTTTAGTTAAAACAAACATTTTTTTATAAAACAAAACAAAGATAAGTAAGAGATGAACAAACCAAATCAGGACCAGATAACAGAAAACATGTTCCAAATTTGCTGGCACGGACACAGGGTCCCAGGGCTGCTGGCACGGACACAGGGTCCCCAGGGCTGCTGCCATGAGACGGTTCCCCAGGGCTCTTGCACGACACAGGTCGCCAGGGCTGCTGGCAACCGGAACAGGTCCCCAGGGCTTCTGGGCACTTACACAGGGTCCCAGGGCTGCTGGCACGGACACAGGTCCCGGGCTGCTGGCCACAGACCATCTGTCCCATGCTCGGCCACGTCCAACAGGGTCCCCAGGGCTGCTGGCACAGAAGACAGGGTCCCAGGCTTGCTTGCACTGACACAGGGTCCCCCCATGGCTGCTGTGCCGGAACACAGGGTCCCCCAGGCTTGCGGGCAACGTACACAGGTCCCCAGGTCTTCTGGCCACAGACACAGTGCCCCGGGCTGCTGTCCACGGACACCGGGTCCCAGGCTGCTTTCCACGGACACGGGCCAGTCTTCTGGCCACGGACACAGGGTCCCAAGGCTAGCTAGTGTACACCCAGAGACACAGGTTCCACGCCATGGAGAACATGCTGCGCAACCACTTCAAACAACAAAACATCAAATCCCAGGCTGCGGCCACACTAGCACAGGGTCCTCAGGGCTTCTTGACACCACCAACGACATGACACAGGTTCCCAGGGTGCTGGCCACGGACACAGGGTCCAGTGTGCGGCCACGGACACAGGGTCCCTGGTGCTGGCCACGACACAGGGTCAGTGCGCTGGCCACTGACACGGGTCTCCCGGCTGCTGGCCACGGACACAGGGTCCCGGCTTCTGGCCACGACACAGGGTCCCCAGGTCTGCTGGCCACGGACACGGGCCCTCATGGCTTCGGCCACGGACACAGGTCCTCAGGGCTGCTGGCCCACGGACACAGGGTCAGGGCTCTGGGCCACGTACACATGGTCCCCAGGGCTGCTGCCCCAGTACACAAGGAGGGTTCCATATCGTAGGAAACACGATTCCACCATGACTGGCAGGATAGAGAGTAAAGGTTCAGGGCATCTCGATTAAATAAAGGTAAAGCCAGCATCAGCAGTCTGGTCCAGCAACATGTATACATGATCCGCCCTGAGACACCTGGGGGCCCTGCCTTATTGCAGCCTCCAGGATCCAGGGCCTACTCATATGACTGGCCAGACCAGAGCATCATCCCAGCAGTACGCCTGAGCAAATCAAGAGCCACCCAGCTTTCAGAAGAACTGAAGAGTATCATGACACGATCTTGTTTGTGGACACATTTGCACATCATTGTGCTAGTTCTTAATCCGTGATCCTGGTGGTAGATGTCCTTTAACTACACGCTGTTAATTTCCTTCTGATCCTCCTTGAGATGGTCCTACTCCTTCATTGGAGTCCAGGTGTGTTTAATTAAACTGATAGGACTTAATAAGGAAAGGCACATACCTGTCTAAATAACACCTCACAGCTCATAGTGCACTTGAGAATCATGAAGTCTAAGGAACTTCCCAAAGAGCTTAGATACGAGATTGTGGAAGGTGCAGATCTGCTATACCCAACAGATTTATGCAGCCTCAAGGTTCAACAAAAGATTTTATTGAATAAAGTATAAGATGTATACACATACAATACAATCATATTGGAGGATATATACGCAGTGACATTGTATCGGACGTAACATTGATTCCAACATAGTAGAACAAACAATACCCTATACGCCAAGTGGCCCAGGTAGTGGATGGTAGCAAAATTACTATCTGTTCTAAGAAATTATGAGTCCCCCAAATTCTTCACACGGAAAGCTTAAAGACACATGAGGGGAATGGGGGAAGAGAAAACCCATCTAGAGAGAAATTGAAGAAGTGACTGTCGTGCTGGCGAAACCCAAAAGCAGGACTCTGCTGAGTCTCTAAAAGACGACCATTTAGTGTGGAAGGGCTAGGCAGCATCCGGTCCGTCCCCATTAGTGGCAATCATTTCCTACATCCTCATTATGTACCCCAGATCTTCTGCTCACATCCTGAGATTTTCAGCGCCAAGGAATAACCCTACGCATAGCCATCCCAAAATGTTGTGCTAGGCCTCTTTTGACTGACCTATATAACCCCGGGAAGATGAACAATAGCGCCACTTCTGGTACACATGAGATATCAGCAGGGAACAAACGGTTATATAAGGGAGAAACCACCTCCCATAGATACATAACAGGGGGGCACTCCCACCATATATGTAGTATAGAGCCAATAATATATGGCACTTTTCATCCAGAGGGGGCATGTTACAGCATAAGCATCTGTGTACTGTATGGCAAGAATTGCTAAATATATGCTGCAGTTATCTGAATAGGGTCAGGTGCTATATGGGATCTCTACTGCTTCACTATCTGGACATTAAAGGGATGTTTCCATCTGGGTATTCACATTTAATTTAATTCATTTGCCATATTTAGACATTTCTTCAATTGGATGTTATTAAAAAAAAATGTCCCTGTGTGAAGATAATTTCGCATAAATGTAGTCATGTTGTCCCTTAGAAACGAGATAGCTTCCTTGGATACGACCCCCTCACGTTTTGGCAGAAGTGGCCAGACATGCGCTATAGAGTCCTGCCTGAGCACATGGATTCAACAATCATTACTGGGGGACATGCAGTAACTCCTGGACATTTCATATACCAAAACCTTTTGTTTCTTTTTTGCAATCACTTCAGCAGAGGTGGTCGTATCCAGGGACACAGTCTTGGGAAATTATCTTCACATAGGTACATTTTTTTTAATAACATCTAATTGAAGAAATGTTTATATATGGCAGATTAATCAAACTGATTGTGAATGTCCTGACAAGAATATCCCTTTAAATCCTCATTTATCTGCAGGGTCGGCTCCAGGTTTCAGTAGACCCCTGGGTGACAGAGCCTCAGTAGGCCCCTGGGTGACAGAGCCTCAGTAGGCCCCTGGGTGACAGAGCCTCAGTGGGCCCCTTTGCAGTGAACTCACATGGCAGCATTAAAAATTCAGAAACTAAAACAGTCTCCTGTTCCCTAAAATATTTACTAGTTTATCATCCCAAACAGCCCCTGTAGGGTTATTATATATACAGCCCCCTAAATATCCATTACATACAGCCCCCTCATGGCTACTTTATATAAGCCCCGTCACCCATTATGCAGGGCGCCCCCTGCACACTACACAGGCAACTGCACCTAGTATCGACTGCACTGTTATAGTAAATGTGCCCAGATGTCTTGGAGCACTGCAAGGCGCCTTCATGCCTAATTTATCTGCATAATGTCCGGTCCTATCTGATATATTCACTGCTTCAATTGGGAAATGTATACACAATGTACAATCTTATCTCTCTTATTGGGCACTGCGTATCTGTACAATGTATCTGGACATTGCACCCACTTTTTATTTGCACTCTTTGGCCGTATTCTTTCATCTCTATAACCTATTGATTACAACACTATTTCCTACTCTTAGTGTATGTCGCCATGATTGTAGTGCCACTGAATGGGGCAACAGTGTGACTATACCATACATAGGAGGGCAGGAGGACGTGCACTGGGCTGTCATCACACTTTACTATGGAGTATCCCATGACATACATATCAATGTCACACACACGGGGGGGGGGGGGGGAATTAGTAATTCTGGCGCAAGCACACCTGTCGGCATCAGAGATCAGTCTCCGGAATGCACAGCCCGATGTATTAAAGTGGCGCACGGCTGTAAGTAATTAAAGGGTAGACAGTAATAATCAGTCGTGCGCCATAACAATGCCGACAGCAATGAGATGTGCGCCAAAATCTTACATGGACTGCGCCTTAATTTTGCTCTCTGACCATTTTTTTCCTGGTCTATTGTGCGCCAAAAATTGCGCCTAAAAATGCACACAAAATACACATAAATGTGACGGATAATGTGGAAAAGTTAGGCCACGCCCAATTGCACCAAAAAAAGACGGAGGCGTCGGGATAGTCGGAAACATCTGTTCTTTCTGGCGCAAACTCATTATAAATCAAACAAAGATCCCGGCATTTTTTAGGCGCAGATACGATAATACATCTGTGCCCAGCAATGGGCACACTTGGGCAAATGCTGGGGCCTAGAGATGCTGGGGGGGCCCACATAAGAAATCTATGGGGGTGAAGGGGGCTGTATCTAATGTGACAGAGCCTCAGTAGGCCCCTGGGTGACAGAGCCTCAGTGGGCCCGTGGGTGACAGAGCCTCAGTAGGCCCCTTTGCAGTGAACTCACATGGTGGCATTAAAAATTCAGAAACTAAAACAGTCTCCTGTTCCCTAAACTATTTACTTGTTTATCATCCCAAACAGCCCCATCATGGGTATTTAATATAAAGCCCCCCTATGTATTCATTAGATACAGCCCCTTCATGGCTACTTTATATAAGCCCCGTAACCCCCTATGGATTCCTTATGTACAGCCTTATGTGGGCCCCAGGTATGCCTAGTGCACCCTTTTGTGGCGCAGCTGCTCTATTATTCATGCTCTGTCGGACCGTACGCCCGATTTATCATCCAAGTCCGACAGAAGTGTGTTGCACGCCCCATGTTAAAGGTGCACCAAAAAAAAAAGTTAGTGCACTCTGTCGGGGCAGTGCTGAGGGCGCCAGATTCATGAAGAACATGCACCAGAAATTCTGAATCTGGCGCCCCCTGCACACTACACAGGTCACTGCACCTAGTATGGACTGCACTGTTATAGTAAATGTGCCCAGATGTCCTGGAGCACTGCAAGGCGCCTTCATGCCTAATTTATCTGAATAATGTCCGGTCCTATCTGATATATATTCACTGCTTCAATTGGGAAATGTATACACAATGTACAATCTTATCTCTCTTATTGGGCACTGCGTATCTGTACAATGTATCTGGACATTGCACCCACTTTTTATTTGCACTCTTTGGCCGTATTCTTTCATCTCTTACATAACCTATTGATTACAACGTTATTTCCTACTCTTAGTGTATGTCACCATATTTGTAGTGCCACCAAATGGGGCAACAGTGTGACTATACCATACATAGGAGGGCAGGAGGACGTGCACTGGGCTGTCATCACACTTTACTATGGAGTATCCTATGACATACATATCAATGTCACACACACGGGGGGGATTTACTAATTCTGGCGCAAGCACGACTGTCGGCATCGGAGATCAGTCTCTGGAAAGCACAGCCCGATGTATTAAAGTGGCACACAGCTGTAAGTAATTAATGGGTAGACGGTAATAATCAGTCGTGCGCCATAAAAATGCCGACAGCAATGAGATGTGCGCCAAAATCTTACATGGACTGCGCCTTAATTTTGCTCTCTGACCATTTTTTTCCTGGTCTATTGTGCGCCAAAAATTGCACCTAAAAATGCAGCCAAAATGCACATAAATGTGACGGATAATGTGGAAAAGTTAGGCCACGCCCAATTGCGCCAAAAAAAGATGGAGGAGTCGGGATAGTCGGAAACATCTGTTCTGGCGCAAACTCATTATAAATGATCCACAACAATTGTGCGCCCAAAAAAACCAAAGATCCCGGCATTTTTTAGGGCAGATACGATAATACATCTGCCCCACTGGGTTAGTCAATGACTATGGGACTCGTCAGACACAGGTAGAAGTGACATGTAGTAACTAAAAGTGGACATCCTCCTCCTTTAGGTATAGAACTGTGTGATGACCCTACCTGTGTGTTTTCAGCTCCTTGCAGAACATTCCCCACACTGTGCCCCTAAGGATACCATAGTGAGTATACAGACCCTTGGATTAGAACACCGTGCTCCTTAATAATATGTACTCACACCAAAACTGACTACACTATGCCCCCACATACAGGGCTGGGGCCAGCAATGGGCACACTTGGGCAAATGCTGGGGCCTAGAGATACTGGGGTGGGCCCACATAAGAAATCTATGGGGGTGAAGGGGGCTGTATCTAATGAATCCATAGGGGGTGAGGGGGGCTGTATCTCATGAATCCATAGGGGGTGAGGGGGGGTTATATAAAATAACCATGATGGGGGGTGTATTTCGGATAATAAACTAGGCAATATTTTAGGGAACAGAAGACTGTTTTAGTTTCTGAATTTTTAATGCCGCCACGTGAGTTCACTACAAAGGGGCCCACTGAGACTCTGTTGCCCAGGGGCCTACTGAAACCAGGAGCTGGACCTGGCCGCTTATGTCCTATATACTCCCTACAAAACAACTATCTACACTGTGCCCCTCCTTGAATGAATTATATACATCCACCTGAATAAAAATATATTCTGAGGCCACCCAATTCTCTATCTATATATATATCCCCCTCAATTCATCATAATATATACAGTCCCCCTGACTTTATCAGAATTAGAACAAAGCCCCCCCCCCCCCACACACACACACACACACTTTATTATTAGTTATATACAATGACCTGCCACCAGGATGATTACACTACAATTATATTATAAACATAGTAAATGAAAATATATATCCCCCCCCCACCACCACCATAGATCAATATAATTATCTTTCTAATGAACTATTATATATCCACTGACTCCAAATATGGATATTATAATCGTTCCTAATCAATAATAATCCTATTCAATAATAATAATAATAATAATAATAATAACAATATATAGTGACCCCATAATACATTCAGACCTCATAAATTATCATGGTCGGGTCTGAATTTATCATGTGGGCAATAGATATTATTCTTCATCACGGAGGGTCTCCTTTTATTGTGGGGGAAATATGTGAGGATTGGAATTTGTAATCGTGTTCGGCCACCTAGTGGACAAACTGTGAACAGCAGTATTCTAGAGGTTTATTGGTTCACCTCAAAGAGGTTTTCAAATACACACAAGGAAATTGGGGTCTCACCGATCATGAGGACGAGGGTCTTATTTCCCTCTATTCCTTCTTACTTGAACTGTAGGAAGGTTTGGCTGGAGCTACATCTGGTTTGTAGGACCTTCTCCATCCAGAGGACAGGGTATAATGTTCCGAAATGTAAGGACGTGGGCATCGGGATCGCCACCAATCATGAGAATATGGAGGTTGTGTTCTGACTATTTGATGAAACTGCAAGTTGACCTCTTGTCCTGTAGCTCCATTCAATGCTATGGGGGGTTAGTATAGTGCAGTCTATGGAGGATATTCATAGACTACAAGTAGGCGGTATACGACTGCGACCGGGCCCACCCCTGGTAAGGGCCCGCATCTACCAAGATGTGACATTTAGATACTAATACAGCTCCCCCACACTCGGGAGATCGGGAGGTAAGTAATACGTTTATTTTTTAAATGGCTTCTGTACATGCGGCCTGTGAGAGAACACCAGACCCAGGCAGGGCTCCAGCACAAGGACTTTGCTCCAACACTCCTAGCCCAGCCTGAAGCCATTTACAGGGCTGCGTTCACACCTTCCTGGGGATCTGAGATCCAACCAGCTACCGACATCCAGCGGAGGTTCTGCTGCTGTTATGGCTGTTGCTTGTTCCAATAAAGAACTGTAAGTTATGCTTCACCATTGTGCGTCTGAGTGATCCCTGGATACGGCTGTACACCATCACGGGCGCCCCCATCTTTCATCCCCAGGAATCCCTATCTGCACACCGGGGTTGCCCCAGAGAGAAAACTACTCCGTCAGCCTCTCCCTTTATTTTCTTGCACACACCACCTGCTGGAGACCTGTCGGCTGTGAATGAGGCCTCCGCTCCCAATACCAAGCCCCGTGACCATCTAGCCCGCAACCGCCAGCCACTCAGCTATTCCGGGCACAGCTATGTAAGATGGATGCCTATGTAGTGTCAGCTTAGATACAGCAGCTTGGCTCTATGTAAGATGGATGAATATATAAAATGAGCTTAGATATAGCAGCCCAGCTCTATGTAATGTGGATGTCTATATAATGGAAGCTTAGATACAGCAGCTCAGCTCTATGTAAGGTGGATGTCTATATAATGGCGGCTTAGATACAGCAGCTCAGCTCTATGTAAGGTGGATGTCTATATAATGGCAGCTTAGATACAGCAGCTCAGCTCTATGTAAGGTGGATGACTATATAATGGAAGCTTAGATACAGCAGCTCAGCTCTATGTAAGGTGGATGTCTATATAATGGCAGCTTAGATACAGCAGCTCAGCTCTATGTAAGGTGTATAATACTGTATGTATACAGCTGTACACAGGGAGAAGTGATTACCCCCCACTTATGTCAAGTGACGTCTTCTCTGAATGTGGTGAGAATGGAGGAAGAGGAGAAGACTGTAACCCTTGTAGCTGCAGGTTTCTCTATAGCCTCTGTTACTTGTCTTCATACTCACCTACTGCTATCGAGCACATATCTGGATGTCAAAAATCTCAGTGAACAGAAGATAAAGGTTTTGCAAAGTTTAAATTATAGAGATGGAAGTATTCTACAGTGGCTTATGGACCCACAGATGCAACTAGCGAGTTGTCTAGAGATACTCACCGGCTGCAAAATATTAATAACAAACTATTCCACTAGGAACTTACCCCCATGTCTTCACTTTTATCCTCACAGGTTTTGTGTGAGGAATTGTCAGTGGAGAGATTCTTTCCCATCCTGCACATGAAGGTGAGGACATCATGGATTTTATAATCACTTTGTCTATTATTATAAGTGGCAAGAGCAATAGGAAAACATTATTATAGTAGTTATATTCTTGTACATAGGGGGCAGTATTATAGTAGTTATATTCTTGTACATAGTGGGGCAGTATTATAGTAGTTATATTCTTGTACATAGTGGGGCAGTATTATAGTAGTTATATTCTTGTACATAGGGAGCAGTATTATAGTAGTTATATTCTTGTACATAGGGGGCAGTATTATAGAAGTTATATTCTTGTACATAGGGGCAGTATTATAGTAGTTATTTCTTTACGAGGAGCATATTAGAGTAGTTATATTCTGGTACATAGGGACATAATTATAGTAGTTAGATCTTGACATAGAGGGCAGTATTATATAAGTGATTTCTTTACCTAGCGGGCATAGTCCTAGTTATATACTTTGTACATATGGGGCATATTATGTAGTTAGATGCTTGTACATAGAAGGGCAGTAATATAGTCGTTATAAGCTCGGGGGACTATGACGGGAGGGGTGTTAGGGGGGAGGATACGGAATTCTTGGACAGAGCGGGCGTATTATAGTAGTTATAATCTTTGATCATATGTGGACAGTATTATAGTATTATAGTCTTGTACAAGGGGCAGTATTTAACAGTAGTTATATTCTTGTACGAGGAGCATATTATTATTAGTTATATTCCTGTACATAGGGGGGGCGTGGAGTATTATGTAGTACGGAGGGCAGTTTAATATATTATTGTATACTTTAGGGGGCAGTATTATAGTAGTTATATTCGTTGTACAGAGGGCGGCAGTATTATATAGGTTTATTCTTATCATAGAGGGCTATTATAGTAGTTATATTCTTGTACATAGCGGCATATTATATAGTATATACTGGTACAGAGGGGCATATTTAGTAGTTATTCTGTGACATAGAGGGGCCAGTATTATAGTAGTTATATTCTGTACATGGGCCGTAGTATTATGTAGTTATATATTTGTACCTAGGGTGCAGTATTATGTAGTTATATCTTGTACATAGGGGGCAGTATTATAGTAGTTTATTCTGTGTACATAGGGGCAAGTATTATAGTAGTTATATTCTTGTACATAGGGAGCAGTATTATAGTAGTTATATTCTTGTACATAGGGAGCAGTATTATAGTAGTTATATTCCTGTACATAGGGGGCAGTATTATAGTAATTATTTTAGTTACTATTATATTTACATGTATAATAACTAATATTACATACATGACTCTTATGATTCTCTCCTCAGGCTTCTCAGTTGCTTGTGACTTTTGATGAACATGTATTGGTCAACAACTTTAAGTTCGGAGTTATATACCAGAAAGCGGGGCAGGTAAAGTCCATGAGCTTAGCAATGGGATAGCAGATCTGATGTTACATTATATAATAATTTCAGGTTTCAACAGTGGGAGATAGAAAACTAATAACTGAAAAACTTTAGTGGAACCTGTCAGCAGGTGTGACCATACAGACTGTAGACAGTGGTAGTTCTTGTCCCTGGAGAGATGTGTAATCAGACCTCTGTGTATGTTGTTATTAGCAGCAGGACTGTGAAGTATGATTTTATATTCCTGGACTGTATTTTCTCCAAGTGCACTGGAGGTTTATTCAGTGCTACGTTGCTCTTTGTTCTCTGCCTTTTACTGCTCCACTGCCTTTTCCCGTTTTCTAAAGTAAAATAGGTAGCATGGTTATTAACTTTAGCCCTAAGAGAAATGGGCAAAACAATTCAGAGAGCACAGAGCACAACAGTGTCAGGACACGTCTCCAGTGCACTTAGAGAAGCTACAATCCTGGAATGTAAATCCATATATCACAGTCCTGCTGCTACTAACAACATACACAAAGGTCTGATTATACATCTCTCTGGGGACTATAAATAACACTGGCTGAACAGAGCACAGAGCACAGCAGTGTGACACATACCAAGTGCACTTGGAAAAGCTACAATCCTAGACTATAAATCCAAATATCAAGATCCTGCTGCTACTAGCATTATACACAAAGTTATTACACTTCTTTCCAGGGACAATAGCTAACACTGACAGAACAGAGCACAAAGCTCAGCAGTGTGAGGAAATGTCTCCAGTACATTTGGGGAAGCTACATTCCTGGAATATAAATCCATATCTCACAGTCCTGCTGCTACTAACTACATACACAGCAGAATGATTATACATCTCTCCAGGGACAATACTGAACACTGGCTGCAGAGAGCACAGAGCACAGCAGTGTGAGGAAACGGCTGCAGTCTACATGGTCACACCTGCTGACAGGTTTCCCTTAAATACTCCTCCTTTAAGGGTTCTGCAGACATTAGAGGGGAGGATAACCAGTGTATTTGGGATTAAAATTCTCCTTTCTAGGTGACGGAGTCTGAGATGTTCAGTAACACGGAGGAAAGTTTGGGATTTACGGAATTTCTTGAATTCTTGGGAGAAAAGATCAACCTGCAGAATTTTAAAGGGTGAGACTGCGGCTGAGGGTGCGTGTTGTGCTCCTCCTCATTGTTAATGGACTTGGCTTGTGGGACCTCAATAATGCAGCGCCATAAATAATGTAGCGGGCGGCCGAGCGAGTAATCATTGATCCCGCTCTCACTTATTATACGGAGTCGGGCGGGGGAGGGGGCAGGAGCTGATTATTTGTTTTTGACACTTTAGATTCCGTGGGGGTCTGGACGTATCGCAAGGACAGACCGGAACAGAGTCGGTGTATACCACGTTCCGGGGTCACGAGATCATGTTCCACGTTTCCACAAAGCTGCCCTACACATCGGGGGACACACAGCAGGTCTGAGTACATGAACCTGATCCATGCATAATGTGTGTCCAGGAATCTCTCTCATATCTCCAATTTACTCATATCTTTTATTTATTACTTCATAGCTCCAATGCCGAGAAGATAACATGTGATATTATTACACTGCAGACATCCCAATCCCTCCTGACCCTGTACCATGTATCATCCATAACATGTGATATTATTACACTGCAGACATCCCGGCCCCTCCTGACCCTGTACCATGTATCATTCATAACATGTGATATTATTACACTGCAGACATCCCAGCCCCTCCTGACCCTGTACCATGTATCATCCATAACATGTGATATTATTACACTGCAGACATCCCGACTCCTCCTGACCCTGTGCCATGTATCATCCATAACATGTGATATTATTACACTGCAGACATCCCAATCCCTCCTGACCCTGTACCATGTATCATCCATAACATGTGATATTATTACACTGCAGACATCCCGGCCCCTCCTGACCCTGTACCATGTATCATCCATAACATGTGATATTATTACACTGCAGACATCCCTGCCCCTCCTGACCCTGTACCATGTATCATCCAGAACATGTGATATTATTACACTGCAGACATCCCGGCCCCTCCTGACCCTGTGCCATGTACCATCCATAACATGTGATATTATTACACTGCAGACATCCCGCCCCTCCAGTGCCCGGTCCTGTTGGTGACCGTTGTCTTGTCCATTTACAGCTCCAGAGGAAACGACACATTGGGAATGACATTGTGTCCTTGGTCTATCAGGATGATGGCGCTATCTTCTCCCCCGATATCATTACTTCCCATTTCCTACACTGCTATATCGTGGTCCAGTCCAGCCCAAGCCGCAGTGGTGACGCCGTATATAAGGTAGGACTTCATTGCACTTTATCAAGTCTCTCAGTTGTTGTGAAGGTTCTGTCCTTCAGTCCTAGGATTATGGAATCAATAAAGCGGAAATCCCATAGAGTCTCCTGCACATAGAAGGGGAAACTTCATCAATGTTATAGTTCAAATCTAAAGACAATCAGATTGAAATTTGTGGTGTTGTTCCTTCAGGGGTGGAGCATCACTTGTTCAAATCCCTATTTTCGTGTCCCGCCCCCTCGGATCCTTTAGTAGTGGTGGGACAGTTTTTCCCCTACTGTCCCTTTAAAACTGACCCTGTCCTTAAGGATAAACTATTACTTATTATTGAGGTTAACAAATGTATCCAGCTTTATCGCCTATTAATGAGCCAGCATATTGTAAATTATACATCAAAAGTTATAATAGATTCAGGCCAGATGGAAAATGGTATAAACTAATGGATAATGCATCACATAACAATTATATATTTATAACTTAATAAGACCATAGTATAGAGGAATTACGTATGTAAGGACACAGTGCTGAAGCGAGACCAACAGTGTTAACTATTGTTCCTGGAGACATTTGTAATCATACCTCACACTGCTGTGCTCTGTACCCTCTGCAGCCAGTGTTAGTTATTGTCCCTGGAGAGACATTCTGTATGTTGTTAGTAGCAGCAGGACTGTAATATATGGATCTATATTCCTGAATTTTAGGTTCTCTAAGTGAACTGGCAGCAGAGAGCTAAGAGCACAGCAGTGTGAGAATATTTCCACAGTCCAGATACAATCCATATATCACAGTCCTGCTGCTACTATCAACACACATAACTCTCCAGGCACAATACCTAACACTGGCTGCAGAGAGCTAAGAGCACAGCAGTGTGAGAATATTCCCACTGTGCAATAAGTCCAGATACAATCCATATTTCACAGTCCTGCTG